>JBBPLO010000330.1:2124-22715 GCA_038089835.1 Retiboletus flavoniger
ATGTGAACAAATCGAATGCTCTATTTGCATAAATCACCTACTGCTCTGCCCGCCGTTGCAACGTTTTTCGTGACAGCGTAAACGATGCTACTCTTAGCAGCATCTAGTGTCGCTTCTTCGAGCTCAATCTAATGGGGTTAACCTGTCGAATTGACAGACAAGACGATGGAAACCTACGGAGCCGTCAACTAATCCGGAAACAACATTGTTTACCTCTTTAAATGCCTCCATGCTATTGGAGCTCTGTGTGTAGAAGGTCAGAAAGAGCGACTGTTTGTACGGAGACGAAACTTACTCGGTACAGAGAGAAGGTAATTAGCCCAGCTTCTCTATCAGCAGTCATGTATGCACCGTAGGCGAGGCCAGCACCGCGGACCGACCTCTGTTGAGAATGCAGTCAGCAAAACTTCACATCATTGGAACAGGGTTCTACGGTACCCATAGAAAACTCTCCGCCGCATTCAGAACTTCAAGTGCGACCTTTAATGCCGGAAACTCAGGATGATTAAATCCCTGGATACCGTTGGTGGTATGGTTGACAAAGGAACTTTCAATCGTGGCCAAGCTAACAACAACCGCCTGGAAAGGGTGAACGGGTGCACAGTGTAAATCTGTTTGTTCCTACCTTCCTGACAGGATGCCTGCCCAATTCGTTGAGAGTCTCGCAGGTCAGCTTCACCGGTCCCAAAGTCGACTCCTGTTGAAAAGTGAAAAAGGGAGGCAAACCGAGCAGTAGTAGCAGAACTTGTACTTACGCCAAGGTGACCGAATTTTTCACCCCATGTACTACGGGGCTTTTTAAGACCTAACACATTTCCAGTGACAGATATCCGGATTCCTGAAGGATCAGTTACTATAGAGATTGTAATTCGATGAGATACCCCCAAACATACCAGGAAAAAATGGTACATACAATATTTTCGCAGTTTCTCGAAGGCAGCAATCACTTGTTCTGGGGACTCCTGAAGGTCTTTAATGAGCTTCGGCACGAACTCTGCTTGGGACAAGATTGCGCCAGCGAGCGCAGTTGAACTCTTGTCGAATAACGTTTCAACCCATACAGATGACAAGACATTGTTTCCATCACGCTTGAGCTCAGGAAGGGTCTGAGCAAGTTTGGCAGCAGAAATGAGGAGCCTTTTCCGCCGATCAGCCACTTGGAACAGATTGCGAAATACTTGCTTACCTTTCTTTGTCGAACACACCGCCCCAGACAAGATCGCGGAGCCAAGTGACAGCGGACTCATAGTGTGATGTCTCAACTTTGAAACTTATGCGCGCAAATTCGGTGAATTGATCTGATAATCCGAGTCCCGCCTCATACGAAACAGTCAGGTCATCGAGCTGATTGACAACCTCCTCATGACCCAACACTTCGCCGTTTTCCAGCTTTACGGGCAAAGAGAAGAACGCAGCGGCATAAGTGGAGAGGTACCTGTGAAATCTCTGTGAGACAAGCGGCGTGGTAAAAAAAAATGAAATTACAAACGGGCGAAGTTCGTCGGGCACATTTGCAAGCGAGAAGAACGCATGAATTCCCACAAAATCTGACTATACGGCCTGTTAGTCCCGAATCGTTCCAGATTGAGAGGAAACTCACTTTGACATGATCGTATTGCACAAATATCGGCAATGGTCCGCCGTCGCCCTCGATGTGTCTTTCGAGATCCGATTGTAACGAAGATCTGGAAGCGACGGTCCGACCCTTGCCCAATTCTTGCACGCTTTTCACGGGAATCCACGATATACTCTTCACATCTGGGACTGGGAACGAAGTTAGAATATCTTTTGGGATGGGCAGTTCATGTTCGGCTTTTGCAGCCTCCAGTTCTTGTCCTGCGTTCGTGAGACCTTCAGGTCCAAGCTTTTCGATTTGCGCTGCTAGGCGAGCTTTTTCAACCGCTTCAAGATTCTCCGCAAGGTTCGCCGAGGGCTTTCCAATGACAACAGTGTAGGGATGGTCGACAAAGTACCTTGGAATACCACTAAGCATCATACAATGCAAGATGCATATGACTCACGTCTTCAAGAGTTCCGTCCATTGTGAGCTGTTCCAACCTCTAAGGATATTGTAGTACTTGATCTCGTCCAAGGCCCCGCGTAAATCCGAGCCATCTGTTGCTCCATACAAGAAATCTGTTATGATCGTGCCCGAAAAAGTATCTCCTTTGGCAGATTCAAGTTTGCTCCGTAACTAAAATGTTTAAATCAGCAAGGCAACAAATCTGGTAAAGTTAAAAAATTTGCCCACTTGACGTTCATCCCGGTTAATGATCATCAACATCCGGGACATGTCAATGCCTTCCACAATAATGCGACGGAAGCTCGCGGAGAGCTTCGCATCAAACGTGTCTAAACATTCCACGGGCACGGAACCGATGTAAACGGGTAAGTCTACCATCGTAGCGCGAGCATCTTCGCTGAAGTAGATGTAAGAGCTTCAAGGGTATGAGAACGAGAATATGATACAAATATATAAAGGTGGAGTCTTACCAAAGGGGAGATTCTATTTCAATATATTCTTTATTCAGAGGAGCCACGGGCGAAGATGTAAGGTAGGTAGATAAGATGTCCAAGGCCTAATGAATTTTTAGAGCAGGTTACGTGGATTTGTGACTTCAAGCGAACCTTCCGTTCCAAGAATGCTGTTGGGGGTGGGCCATTATATGTGATAACCAGTTCACCCTGACTCTCGTCTTTCTCTGGGAACTCTACAGCTTCCTTGATGACCTCCTTGATGCGCTCGCGGTTGGCACTTGGCGTCTCTACAAATGGTCGTTTCCAGCCCTTTGGACGTGGTCCCTGATTTTGGTCATGTGCGATGATGTTGGGCTCGACCTTCTCCTGGAGGACAGAGAGGAGAGATCTGGTTCCACTTGAAAGTTTTCCAGTCACTATCAATGACAAATTATGAGGGACGTAATATGTGCCGTGGTATTGCCGAACTGCAAAGTGGGTATTAGTTAATGTAAGTAAGTCAAGGAGGGATGTACTTTGTTCCACGGTGAGAACACGCAGGGCTTCCATCAGGCCACCAGTTTCGCTACGGTAAGCGCTGCCTGGAGGGTACAAGATACGCTGGGACCTTAAAGGAGATATAAGCGCGGACAAAACCGTCGATGGGTCAACACTGACCGGAGAGCCATCAAATCGCCAGAGGTGTTCTCGCGCCCTTGCATTTCGCTGTACACGACACCAGCATCTTCACCTTGCGTATTGATGTGGTGAACCTACGAAGTCAGTGGATGAAATAAGTTATTTCCAACCTGAATAAGCTGGTTTACCTCCGTCACAAAAGCAGCCTTAGTCATTGTCGGATACAGTATATGATCTAGGTATATTGGCAAGAGCTGTAGGAATCCCTGCTCTCCAGCTGTTGAGGCAGTATAGGCTGAGTAAAAACACGGATGAGAACAAGTTGGGACGGGAGAATGACAGTGCTTGCCTGTATGGTCATTATCCGTCCAGGCATTGGTGCCATTAGAGAAACCACGGTTGGCGAGATGATCTATGATGCCTTTATATGGGTACTTCTCCGAGCCCATGAAGACCAGGCTAGCGGATCTGCTTCAGAAACAGAGATACGGAAAGAGTATCAAAGAACTCGCTGTTCTAGGGTGTGAGGACAACCACTGTCATTGAAGACTAAGAAAGTGAGAAGGGAGCAACCACGACGGGAACAAAGGAACTTACTCTCAGTTGCGACGACGAAATATCCGTTGATGATTGGAGCTGGAGAGCGGGTCAGAGGTGCGGGAGAAGACTAGACTGCGGCACACACCCTCATAATCTAGATGAACCAGGGTCAAGCCGCTGAGGCGGCTCCGCCATTTGGAGACGACTACGTCAGTATAATCTAGTTGAATGTGTTGGACAAGGTCAAAATTGCCAAAAGACGTGAAGGCGTCATCTGGAACGGCTGAACGGTCTTGAAAGGGAGCCATGGAAGCGAGTGACCTCGAGTGAGTGGGGAGGAGAGTACTTGGTAGATGGCGGGGGCTGCGAGGTGGATGGAGCAAGCCGAACGTGCGGAAATGGTTTGTACGACGAAGGGCGGTCGTCGTCGAAAGGCGCACTGTGGAGAACAGCTTGAACATGTGCGTGTACGCGGTCTGTGAGTCTGACACCCTCACCAAGTTGGCGCGTCGCTATTACATCATCCTCTCTGCCTTGAACATGGGCTATGAGCTTACGCCAGAACAGATCGCCGAGGCAGAACAAAAGCGCCTCAAACGTCGGGAAAAGAAACTTCGGCAACAAGATCAGCCCAAAGATGGAGACCAGACGTCATCTCTCTTCCTCCCGAGACCATGGATATCACTCCAGCCGCCGGATGCAGATCAGCTTCACACCCGGACGGTTAGGGTCATGACATGGAATGTCTGTGCTACTTGCATCCTTATGCATCCATCTGCAATTCGCTCACCGTATATCCTTGTAGTTGCTCGCTCAGTGTCTCGTTCGTGCGTCGAATCAATGTGCATCTTCACGATCAAGCCCTAACATGAGTCACAGGGTCGGAGCTCTTTCCAACCAGTGGCAAAGCCCGTAAAGCGAGCGGGAGGGTACCGATGCTGCATGCTGAGATACTCTCTCATGACGCCGATATCCTGTGTATGCAGGTCCGTGAAGTCCAACAGCACTTCTCTGACATGATCTCAAGGATTCCAGGAAGTCGACGGGCTGGACAAGCTCCTTCCTGCGCTCGATCTCGCCGGATATGCTTACTCTTATGCATGTGGTCCAGACAAACCCCATGGATGTCTCATTGCGTACAAGCATACCCTATTCCGGAGCATCCATAAAGCCAAGATCGAGTATGATAAGCTGGAAGTGCATAGTAACCCAGAACTAAGTACGCAGACACGTATTGGGTCGAGCCATCAAACCAAGAACATCGCAAACATAATGGCACTTCAAAGTATAGGTCCAGAATCAAAAGTCCAGGGCTACGTTATCGCAACGACACATTTGTTTTGGCATCCCGCGTCCGTGCACGACTACCTTTCTCAACAATTCTGCTGACGTGAATTCATTATTAGGTATACTTACGAAAGAGCGAGGCGAGTTAAATCCCCACTTTGTTGCGATCCATTCCAGAATTGGTCATAGGCAAGCAGGTCTTCTAGTTCGTGAGGTCGTCGCATTCCGAGAGCTCTGGCAACTCCATGACTGGTCCTGCATCATAGCGGGAGGTACGATCCTTCTGGGACCGCAGTTCCGGTTTAATCCAAACGTCAAACAGATTTCAATTTTCCTCCCAATGATCCCGCGTACTCCCTGCTGGTCGGCGAACCACTGTCTATTGCACAACAAGAACGACTCCGAATCTCCCGTGTCGTGCATATCTCCATAGACCCAACTGCTCCCACGTCTATCACCAAAGAGGCGGACAAGGAAGGCGATGAGGAGGAAGCTGATCCTGACAGGGTCATTCGAAACTCGAGGGATTCCCGGCCATCCGACGGATTGTTATCGGACACCGAATTGCCTACTCTTGTTGGGCACCGCTGGCGGAGTGCATACGACGAGGGACAACGGATATCACTCTTAGAGGGAAGCGATATCGCGACGTACGGTGCCAGAAATCTCTTGTCGACAGACAAGGCTGGCGCTTGTGAACCAATGTGGACTAGCTTTACGCATTACTGGAAAACGACACTAGGTAATTGACCTGAGGAGACTTGCTGAGATCCGTTGTCGCTCACAAAGTACCAGATTACATTTTCATCCTGGATGCCACTGGAGGTAGAACGCATGTGGCGGGTTACCTTCAGCCTCATCGCACAGAAGATGTTGCGCGGGGCTTGCCTCAGATCGGAATATGTGGTAGTGATCACTTTTCGCTTTGCGCTCAGCTTGTGACGTTACCTGCCACATTACAATGATGCCAGGATATCTACAATCTAGTAGGATATCTGGAGTACACAAAATTGGTCGGATCGACCTTCCATCCGAGGTACGAAGGAACAGGGAAAAGATTATACTTTGGAGGATCCTAGTCAAACAGGAGCAGGTTCTTGCTCATCCAAGTTCTTATTTATGCCGCTCGGTCAGAGCCTGCGAGTAAAGCCTTGAAAAGCTTGCTCGCAGAGTCTTCATTTTGCAGCTGAATCATATAAATGACGCCTGTCCGTGCACCCCCTGCATCACTCAGCTCGATTGCCACACCAGTTTTGCCCACCCTTTCAACACCATCCGTCAAGACGATTGTCGAGATGAGAACTGATTTATCTTTGCTACCTGCCTCCACAACCAGCTGTTTGACATTCGTGGGCTCTTGATTGTAGAGAGTCAAGTTCGCTGATCCCAACGGCTTCCATTGTGCATGTTGCTGCTGATGAAATACCTTGCACTTCGTTTGCACCGTGATTGCAGATCGTACGGGTCCAAGCGGTTTGCGTTCTTCGGCTGGAGACGTGGGAGGGCTCGGATCTAAGATGGAGGGCTCCATGACTGAGTTAGTTCCCGATCCCATTTGCATCGACGGGAGGAATGGTTTCGACGTTGGCGAGTTCAGAGACCCCATCGAGTCCTTACGTTGACTGTATGGGCGTTGTGGCATGGGTAAACCATCCGGTAATGAGGGTATCGGAGGAAGGGGGGCTTGGGTATATTGATATTGTGCATGGAGTGACCGCGAGGATTGAGATTTCTGAAGCCTGTGGGAGGATCGTTCATCTGTATGAGATATTACTGGAGGGCTGGATGGATGTGAAGGAAAAGGCTGCCCATTAGAAGAGTGTCGACCCGGTTGGGGATGAGGAACAGGGGTAAAGCTTGCGTGGTTTGGTCCATGAGGAAAAGAATGCAAGGAAGGCTGATGCTGCAGAGGTTGCTGACGAAGCGAGTGCATGGAAGCATGGTGTCTTAGAGTCGGGTTTTGTAGGGCGGGGTTCTGCGCAATCGGTGGTGAATGCAGCCTGCCTTGTCCTCCGGGAAGGTCAGGGGTAGGCATCACGAAAGGCGGTGACTGCGATTGAATACTCGCACTCCGTGGGAGAGTAACGATTTGTCCAGGCACAAACGAGGAAGGTGGGCTATTGGTGGCGTGCCCTACTGAAGATATACGTGGTGGGTACGTTGAGCCCGGATTGTGCAACGAAGGTACCCGCTGTGGTGAAGCAGGACTGCTTTGGGGGCTGCTAACTATATCACGTCGAGAATTTTGGATCGTCTCGGGTTGGGGAAGAACTATGTTTTGCTGCTCATGGTACGTTTGCAAGAGAGATATCACTGGTAAGCTGTTGTTTTGCTTAGGCGATGAAGCCGCCAGAGTCCTGTTTATTGTGGAAGCGTCATCGGTCCGCTCGAAATGGACGTTGCCTGGTTGGGATTGCGGAAGTAACCGAGGATTGAGGGCTCGATCAGGTCTTTCCCTCGAAGAACCATCAGCAGTTTTGGGGTGCGGAGCTGGTGACTGAGGAAGGCTCTTGATAGGAGGTATGGGTGGTACAGGCTCCTGAGCGGCTCTCGAGACTAGGTTGATGGGTGAGAAAAATTAATCTCTGAAATACGTCGTGACTCTTACTTGTTTTTGCAAACGATATACACTCTCGAAATTCATTGAGAACTCGGTCTCGTTTGAGTTGGGAATTGACTTCCAAAATCAGTGTCTCTTTACGCATGATAGAAACTTGCAGGGCATCCTCTATGGATGCAATCAGGAACGTGTCCATGAAAGATAACCTAACCGACCTCGTCCAGGCACCTCGATTACGTTGAGAACTTTGCCAGAGAGCGGGGGATAGCACAGATGCATGTCTTTCCCATCTTCACCCCTAGCAGCTCGCTCTTCTCGAGCCATTTCTTCGCATACAAGGAAGAGATCCGACAAAATATAAACGTGTCCATGACGATGGATAACTTCTACTCCCGTAGCCTTGGGGGTAAATCGTACAAGCACCTTTACTGATAACCGTAACTCGCGGGCGTAAGGAAGAGTCGGTGGAGCTATTTGCAGTCGAATTGGCTGAAAATATGGCTGAGTTAGCGAGGTGTGCAGTGCTGCGCCACGAACCTTTGGTTGCATCGTAAATATGTCGAGTGTAGTTTCAGTAGCTAAGCGCTTCTCGAGATCTAGAACGGGAGTTGACATAATTTGAGAGGACTCCCGACTGAGTGAAGTTAATGCTGTGTCTTGCGAAAAGCGTTCACTGGGAAGTATATATGAAAAGTCTAGTCAATAGCGAGATTGACAAGCTTACTCTCTGGAAGAGAAACTACCCCGCATAGATGTTGCAGCGCTTGCAGGATCTGTGCCAAACTGTCCAGAGAGCAGGGTGCTAGCTTCCATCGGTATATTCGTGAATGGCTCTATGGGTATCACAGTGGTCGGATATGCTCCAGTGTTTACGTGAGGAGGGTGTGGTGCATCATGCGGTCTGGGGGTGTCAACACCGGTGTTGGCTCTCTCATCAAGGGTCACCAGAAGACCATCCAACTTCCCCAGGGCCCCTGTTAGCAACCGGTGATCACTTCTTCCGGGCGTCGTACTCTTGAGCAATCTGCTATATAGCTTCCTGTAATACTTCAGGCGTCCCTTTGGCAGTAAAAAGAGTGCGTCGAGGGTCCAGAGAGAGGGATCCAGCAATTGCGTGGATTGCGGCAAAGTAGATGGTGGAGGATTAGATGCTGAGAAAGTCTGCAGGACAGCAGGAAGCTTCGGGTTTGACTTGACGGGTTCCCAAGCATCGAAGCCAGTACAGTATCTGTCGACATATGTCGTGTACGGTTGTTCCAATTCATCAATCTTGCACATTATGAGGACGAGTTATGGGGATTGAAGTATATGCCTACCCAGCGCATCAATAGGTCACCAAGAGCCTTGGGAGAGGATGGATTTTCGCCGAGCTCCTTGAGCTTCTACGGGGAGTTAGAAATGATGGTGTCAAATCAGATGGAAACGGGAACCTCACTGCTAAGAGTGTGCGATTCGTCTTGTATACCCCTTCCACACTGCGAAACATAACGTCGAGTTCTGGTGGTGGGAGGTTTGATCGTGACCAGGCGGCGGCCACTTTCTGCGGCACGCACCATGAGGGAGGATATGCAACAAGGAGGTGAGGTGAAACGCACTCGGATAATGCCAGTGAGGAGTTCGACGTAAGCTTTCTCGCTCTCTATAAGATCGGTCAATGGGCTATATTTCCTCGTCTTCTCAGCTGGGGAGGGCAGGGGGGAAGGTGATACTGGAGAAAGGGGAATGTCGAGGCCTAACATAGGAGTTAGAAGTGATAATGGGGAAGGAGAACACTTTTATATGGATACCTAAGGATGACATGATTGGTGGCGTAGCGTCGGTGCGCTCGTTCCTGTCGTCGTGTTTCGGTGGCAGTGGCGGCGGCACCGGTTCAATCACCCGCCGACTCGCAGGCTCGTTCACGGAGCCCGTCGCCATCGATGTGTACGCAGCGCTCATCGCAGATGGGAATGGGATTTTTTTTTCAAACGTGCATCCTCAGTCTGTACATGGTACTCCAACATTGGCATCAAGCCTTATTTCCATGCCATCAACTTACGCTTGCTTAATTCCCATGTTCATTCAACGGCCATGTCCTACCTCAGCACCATCGCATGGCTTCACAAAACATTTACCACTCGCCAACGGACTGCAGAACTTTTACGACCTGAACTGGATGAACACGTTCTGTCCCAGCATGACTACGAGTTAGCAACCCGGTTCCTGCCTGGCCCCAATATGAACTGGCATGTCAGTATTTGTTTGAAGTCGTCTATACTGTTTGCATTCATGATTGACAACACATTTAACATAGCTAGCGTATGGTGTAGGAATGTCGGCTGCGGTGTACGGCTATGGTTCTTACCTCACGCGATCAAGGTGGAACGTCTGGAGGCTCCGTCTCGGCACCGTTGCAGCCTTTCTCGTGGGGTCAACATATGGCACCTTCAGGCAATTTTTGCTTCACTACCGGTTCGCGAACTCTTTGGAGAATCCCCAAGGACTCGTTATTGCATTAAACCATGTTGATGAGAGACTCGGCGGAAGTGGACAGATAGACTTCGCATTCAGAGAGATGCTCGTAAAGAAGCCGGAGATCAAGCCCGACCTTGACTACATAGGTCATGCGCAAGACGCAGGCATGGTTCCTGAGGAGGGGTGGGTTCGCGACCAGGACACTATTGGTGAGCTCATCTTTATTGCAGTCATGGTTAAGGGAACACTCACTTTGGGTAGATGGTAACGTGTCCAACTCAGACCCAACCCGATTCAGGACCAGGTGGGACGAGATTAGAGCTGCTAACTCACGCAGTGCTGGCCAGTCGTCCTGGGATACTATCCGACAACGCCACGAACGCACTAAGCTCCCTGGTTCCAACACGCCCCTTAGCGATAGTTCCTCTATTACCGAAGCGGACGAGCGTGCGGCCGCGCAAGCCAAATTTGATGCTCTGCTGGAAGCCGACAGACACAGAGGCCAGTCCCAAGGTGACCGCGAATGAATTATTACCCCAGTACTACTAGGTCATGCACACGCATATAGTACGCATCTACTGCCTACATGACGAATGCGGGTGAAAGCGCATTTCATTCTGCCCTCGTTACATGTAGTACGATACAAATCGATGAAGTCAAGAGGTAGCACAGTAAGTTATCCCGAGCAACTCCAAGCTGTGCTGCTCTGTCCGGTTCCAGTGTACATCTCGTTCAGAGTGGATGGCGCGATACGATATAAGGGAGGCGGGACGGTGGAAACCGCGGTTGATCCTGAATACATCTCAAATGCGCTATTGTAAGGTAGTCCGTCAGAATAACCCAATGAGTTTGGATTAGGCAGAGGTGCCATAGGTGTATCGTCGAAAGGAACAGTCGGCGAAACAAATAAAGTAGTATGCGAGAATGGATAAAGGGGCAATCCAACGTCTAGGGGTCTTTTCTGAGTTGTGAGCCTGACAATCTCTTGGACGAGACCCTGAAGTAATTTTTCTTGCCGGACTGTGGGAGATCTGTAAGGAGGTAACACCAATTCTTCAATGAAGACTTACTCCCGATGGGGGACCTCGCCCCGTAATTCAACATAGCCTCGCTACTCGGGTGTCAGGCATGATAAATGCTGCAATGAATAATCAGCGCACCGAAGTACGTTGATTTCCCCCCAAACCTGAGCCTCCCTGGTATGATCACCAATCTCTATGAAATGCCTACAAACCTGCACTTGGACGACTGCGGCGAGATACCAACAGATCTGTGGACATCAGACGCTGGGGTTCATGGCAAGAAGACAGCTCATACAGTAACAAATGGATGCAGTCGGGTGAGGTCTAGAGAGGTTGCTGAAAGCATGAAATAAGCGGAAAGTATTGCTTGTGCAGCTTTGATGCATCGGTTAGTTGAGGCGCGTTCTAAGTTATCGAAATCTATGTAGGGATTGTGAAGAGTTATCGTGGCACTGTTGATGTCGTTTAGCCGAGTTGATTGAACAGCAGCCTCCAAGCTTACGCATGAGGTATTATGTGAACCATATACAAGTCAGTGTCAACACATTGTGCGCTTCCCGAAACGTCCGTTACGCCGACGTTGAATCTATATATGTGGGGAAGGTTCTCAAGGAAATCGTGATGGACGAGGCTATCCAACTCGCGAAATCCCGGTAGTGCAAAAGGGTCCTGGTGCTTGCTTGGCGCTGTTGGGGCACGTAGATTGCCCCGCACGTTGAAATCCGTGACTCGGCCGAACATCATGACAGCCTTGATAAGAAGCAGAAAGGAATCAGTGTATCTAGGGAGATGTGTTGTGAATATGTCTTCTGAGCTCATATCCTGAGGATTGCTCGGAATCAGTTGCTAATTTCTGAATTAGTAGGTGGTTACTCCAGAGGAAATTGTTAGTACTTCGCTATCGAAATCTTCGCCCCTCAAAGGAAGCTCGGTACCGATATCTTGCTCGTCAATTGCATGGATCCAGCCACCAACGGAGACAATCCTGTCAAAAATTATTGACATCCACCATGTACGCCGTCGGGTTTCGAGGTCACGAAAGTCTTTTGGAGGTGGCAAATATCCGCCTGGAGAGCCACTACCATGTGTTGAAAATGTTCCCGGGTAATTCAAACGCAACGGCACCGCAACGCGAGTTTGGAAGCCAGCAAAGATCCAGATCTCGACCCATCGGCCCTCTTGATAGAAATACCAGGAAAGGAGGATGCAGGCTTGAACAACTTGAAATATGTCTTCTCCAGTAGCCATTGTTTTGTCGATATATTGCCGAGTTTTGCTTGCGTGATATTCAGCAAACTCATCCCTGCGAGTCCCATCAGGAAGCACGGCTACGTCCTGTGATGACCAGCGAGAGGCTGACGTGCACTAAACTTCGGGTCAGTAAAAGAAAATGTAGTAAGAAAAGACTTTACGATAGCATGGAGAATGGCAGAATGTGGGAATGCAGGATCCCGGGGATGAAGGCGCATTGCAGATAAAAAAGAAGGACGGTGAAGTATCCGCGGACCACAAGGATCACACTTAAAGAATACCTCTATACTATGATGCAAAGTTAGCGCTACTTCGGTGGAAGGTAAGACAAGATCGCCACAAACTAGTGATTTAGTATATGAGGCTCTGGGAGATCAGGATTCCATCCTGAGTGGATGAGCTCCAGAACAGAATCGGCAGAACTTCGAACTGTCGCTGCATGTAGTTCTGGACTTGGACTACCTTGTTGAAGCACCGACACCGAGACATTCTTAATGCTGTGAAGCAAATGTTTACTCCCTGTCGGAGGTGTTTGACCACTGGAGACCGACGAGGATGAAGCTGAGCCCGGTCTATGATGAGTGGATGACACAATATTGCTCTGTTCTTGCAGCTGGATCTTGAGCTTCGCTGGATTCATGTAAGGTCTTTTACAGTCGGCTCATGAAAAAAAGGCACGGGCGTACAGACTTCCTCTTCAAGCATCCGTATTTTTTCAATTGGATCTGTGTCTGGAGCAAGTGCCAACCCATCGACCGGGTCATAAACGCATTGTGGTTCTGATGGATGTCTGGCCACTCCTGAGTACCATGCGCCATCATCTAGCTAGCGCGCTTACGCATATCCGGGAGGCGCGGGAACGCTGATTATAGTGTGCCATTGTCTGGAAAAAGATGAGCAGCTTACTCAGCTGGGAAGGGAAGGACCGACTTGACACAAGTGCCACAATGCGGACGAGCGGCATCACATTTCTGTTTGTAGATTGTTCAGCATTCGAAGAGGGCTGATATATCATGGCTCAAACATACAAGCTTTCGCTTGCGACATGAGCGACAGGCCTAGAGGGAAAATGGGCTCTTCAGTAAAGACGCTTATGAGATGGTGGCACGAACCTGATTTCTACGGAGAGCAGGACGACCGGCGATGCCAGTGCTAGGGGTAACCTTTGGCATGTGTATCGCGTGTCAAGCTTCAAGTCTGGCAGATATACGGTGCGTTTGGTGTCCCCTGTTATGCGGGCTTCTTTGAAGCTGAGCGCACAGCTCCGAAGGTACAGGTGGGGCTTGAAGGGAGCTAAAACTGCGCGGTTCAAACCTTGAATAACGGATTCCCCTCGGTAACTTGTACGAATCCGGGGGATGGTTTAAAAGTCAGTACTTCGGTAACCATACAATGAACAGTCAGCCTGAGGTGTGCTGCGACCCCTGCCATAAAGCTTAAATTTGCCCGCCGTATCTCACGGACCTTAAAATTGGAGTCCCAAATCGAGGCTTTGTACGTAGATGCTGCACTGCTACGAAGTGAGCGGGGATCACAGGACAGGGAGGTTCTCCCTGCGCCCAGGCCCGTCACTCATTGTCAACACGCGACCGGTGATCGTTCTAGCTCGGGCTCTGGGAAAGCCTAGATATGGGACCGTGACGAGGAGTGGCCTGATGGCAGACTAGACTCGTCACATTTACGGCCAGTTAGACCTAGATCATGGTATAACGTGGTCCAGCGAATCCGTTCAATTGCCCTGGCCCTCGTTGGTCTCGCCTATCCGACCCGCCAGTTTACATTCATAACCAACCGATCCCTGCCTCTTCGAACAAAAACGAGCGATCGCACACAGTTCGGACAGTAGTCCAACGCCAAGGTTAATCTTTCCATACTTGCACCCATAATGCCATGTGCTTGAGCCCGTCACCAACATTAAATTGTGGACTAAAGAGTTATGACCTACGTCTGTTAATAATGGTCATCTATAAGACACTCGACTTACTCACAAAATAGTGGCCACAACGCGTCTGGTGTGTGCGACATGCCTGAACTCTGTGAGATATATGCCTATATCCTATATTAGTGGGACCCATCAATCATATAGAGTATCCAAATACACCTTGCCATGTCCCAAGGTTCAAAGAGCCATTCGTAATTGGCACTGATATCGTAGAGCCGACAATGGTCGCTTTGGTATGTGAAACACTGTCTGTTATGACTAGAGGGTCCACAAGGTAATTTCTGAACTCACGAGTCACTGCATGCAGACATTGCAACTGTCAGAATGGGCAGAGGTTCACGAGATGCAGTGGCAACATACTCTGGACCTTCGTCAGTGTGTCTCCATTTCAAATTCTCCGGAACGATGGTATCCAGCGCCATGTCCATGTCTAAGGGAATAAGGTATGTAATCGCATCAAAATTTGGCGTCTAGGTAGTGGAAATCACCTCTGCGAACATCTGTGGTCAGGTCAGTTTCGCCGAAGGTGAGCCAGTCGTCTGGAGAGCCTGCCTGAGTCATAATTTTCATTGATAGACAACGCTGCAGAAGTGTGTTGACTGTTGACAGTTTAGTCGGAGAGGCCTTACTCAGGGCGATCTTCACCCACATGAAGAGAAATAACATCCCAACCTAGAGGGATGCGTAACAATTGCGTCCAACCCAAGATCGAGAGATTACGCTTTACCTTGACGTCTTTTACACCCTCGGATATCTGAGCCAGGACATCGTCTGTTACGAGATGACAACCCTTGGATCGCCTCGGAAGAATGAACGCTTTCTGCCACCCCATATCGTTGCCCACAGTGATCAAAGAGACTGAATATAAGGAGTACCAACAGAGTAAGCGCCGAACTTTGTCGACAGCCTGGGACGTTGTCGGAACTGCTGCCAAACTAGGTAGGAGAGGTCACACGATGCAATAATCAAACGACGACGATTGGGAGTCATACTGATCCTCGTATTGACCGAGGATATATGGGAGTAGAGCTTATATAGCTTCATACGAGGTCTGCATTGGCAACTAGAGGGGTAAAGGGTCTTTCAAGCAGTTACCACATCCGCGAAGTTACTGTTCAGGTCCGAGCGACGAGGAAAGCTCAACGTAACAGTGAGCTCGCAGGTTATCGAGTGCCTCAATAATGCATTCTTATGATCTTATCTTGGTTCTGTGGAGGCCCCGATGTAAACGCTGAAAGGCGGTTCGGCCCTAGATATACTCGTGTCAACTAAATCACGACCACTTCAGCCCCTTTAAACAGGAAACTCGGGTGAATGCTGAAACATGATTTCCTTAGTACAGTCTAGTCACTAGACTAGGTGAAACAGTTGTATCAACTCTTTCGATACTAAATAGACGTAAACATACGATCAATCGTCGGTGTTCCCGTACCTTCTAGAGCGATCTAGTCCACCACGGTTGCCTGGAACATTCCGATTTCGACAGTGATTGGCGTAGTGTCCCTTCTCGCCACACTGCAGGAACGATGAAAAAATTAGCGAGGTGGGTGTACAAAGCTTACTTTGAAGCAGAGCACATCATCCAAATTCCGACGGGGTCCATTTGAACCAATTACGGTGTTCCCTTGGCTGATGGCGGATCCACCCAAAGTCCCTCGATCGTAGTCGGCATACCGACCATAACCAGGTGGAGGTGGGCCAAGATCACGGTTGGAGGGGGGTGAGGGTGGCTCGTAAGCCCCTGGCGAGGGCAAGCTAGGCTTCGGACTAAAAGCAATCATTATCGAATGTGAGTAAAAAAAGAATTCGGCACCCACTGCCCGCGTGGACACTCTGGACCTAATGGACAGAAGCCCGTCAAGTATAATTGACACGCTACACGTCGGACATGCTTTCGGGGACATAAAGGGCCTATCCTATAAGAGAAACCCGAGTGACCATGCACAGGAGAATAGCTCACCAAGTTTACAAAACCCACGCTTGTAGTCGGGACATTCTACGCGACGCTCTTTAGGATGAGCATAGAGGCACTCGTCTCCAGCGGAACAATAGCCGTATTTTGCATACCACCAACACTCAGGCATACGCCGGAGATTGTATTCATGAAGAAACTCGCAGGCATCGCCTTTCTTACACAAACCACGGAGCCAGTGCTTGCAGACTGTGGCCAAGCGCTCTCGGTCTCGGGGATGTGTAGGTAACTGCTTGGGAGGCTGAAAATTCTGCGAAGATGGTGTGGTATGTCTCAAGGGACAATGCAATGGACCAAGAGGACAGCCCGTGGGCGTTAGAGAGAGACGACAGATCTGGTCATCTGGGACGGGTTGGAAAAGGAAGCGTTTGGGAGAACTGATCATCAGCACATACCTTTGTCGAGCTTCAGACCGAGATCTGTCTTGATGTAGAGTTCCTCGGGGAAGTTGTTTTGGTGGAACTGTGGATGAACGATGTCTCTGAGGGTGGATGGCCCAGCGAGTGGGCCAGACATGGTCGTGGAAGCGGACCTGCGACCGGTCGACTAATTAGACTAGTGCGGCCAATGCGGCACAGGCACAAACAACAGCAAATATGTACTCAGTACGTTAGGGAACCTACGACAGAGCGGCATCCAGAATATATGTAATCCGATAAGTGTCCCGAACATGCCCACCCCTGCGCGTCCCCTTCCCTCACCATGGACTCGCCCCCCTCCATTCCCCCCGGCTCCCTCGCTTCCTTTCTCGTATGCGGCCTCGTTTGCCTCGTGTTCAGCGCTGCCCTCGCCACCGATACACGCCCACTTCCCCCAGGACCCCGCCTCGGCTGGTTTGCAAGCGAAAAACTCCCCAGAGCCTACCAGTGGCTGACCTATGCCAAATGGCGGGATATATACGGTATCAGAGAACCCGCGTCGCTTCCTCGGTGTTCTTACTAGCCTTCCGTTGCTAGGCAATATCATCTACCTGCGCATATTCGGGAACCCAATCATGGTCATAAACTCCGTAGAAGTTGCCGAAGATCTCTTGGAACGACGGAGCAGAAAGTATTCTTCCCGGTTCGTCCCGTCCCAGTTGTGATCCGCGATGTCGAGTTCTTCATGCGATATCATCCCAGGCCCGTGAGAACAATGGTTGTTGAGCTGTATGTATCAAAAGAGCTGGGTTAATCTAGCCGTCGACTGATTCAGAGGATAGTATGGGCTGGGACTGGCTGTTTTCCTCCATGCCATATGGTCCGCGTTGGCGAGATCATCGTACTTTGTTCCACCGTCACTTTCGCCGTCAATTGACCTCAAGCTATCACCCGGTTGTGCTCAAGGAGACGCATACTACTCTGAGGAACTTACTCGATTCCCCTGAGCTATACGCTCATCATATCCGGAGGTACGCCCTGAGAAGGCTCACAATCATCTACTTAAAGCTTGCGTCAGGACGGCGGCTGCAATTGTGATGAAAATATCATATGGGCACGACATTTCTGACAAAGGTGATGTTTACGTGACTATCGCAGACAAAGCCATGCAAGGGCTTGGAAGGGCCGGTATATTTGGAACGTTTCTAGTTGACTATCTTCCATTCCGTAAGTTTGGCGTTCGCTGACGGACTTGGATTTGATGCCGTCGGTCTTCACCAGTCAAGCATGTCCCAGAGTTTGTACCTGGAGCCGGATTCAAACGGCAGGCTCGCCTATGGAGAGCAATGACCAAGGAGATGATCGACAAGCCATTTCAAATGGTAAAAGAACGCATGGAAAACGGTACTACATCCTCTTGTTTTGCACAGAACGAGCTCGAAATGTGGATGCAGTCATCCGAGCGCGACCCAGCATATGAGAACCTTATAAAAAACGTCGCAGGTATTTCCTACGCAGGTAAAGTTATAAAGTTTCATCAGCGTCCGTGTGTCCGTGCTCAAGTTGTGCAGCTGGTGCAGACACAGTCCGTACTCCGCTTATTTCAAGCGTGTTTTTTCGAATTGAGCTCGACATCTAGACTGTCTCTACTCTGCTCTCCTTCATCCTCGCAATGGTAGTCTATCCCGAGGTGCAACATAGGATCCAACAGCAGCTGGATGATATCTTGGGAATGCAGAGACTCCCTACTTTTATCGATCGCGAAAGGCTTCCATTTATCAATTGCGTTGTCTCGGAGTGTCTGAGATGGAATCCTGTGTTACCGTTGGGACTTGTCCATCTTGTTTCAGAGGATGACGAGTACAGAGGCTATTCTATCCCGAAGGGGACATCCATCTTACCGAATGTCTGGTTAGCATGGTCTATTCTCGGCTTGCTTTATAACTTGCTGATGGAGTTCAGGGCGATGCTTCACGACGAGGCTCATTATCCAAACCCCATGCAATTTGACCCTGATCGTTTCGTTGACCAAGAAAGAAACATGAAATTAGGAATCAACAAATTTCCTCAAGTTGCTTTCGGATTTGGGAGACGGTAATGACACCATTTTTTGCAGGACGGGACCTGAATTATCGATCCATAGATTGTGTCCCGGACGATGGCTTGCGATGGATTCGGTTTGGATAGCTGTTGCATCAATTCTCACGGTGTACAACATTGAGAAGGCACTTTCGGAGGATGGGGTGGAAATCAACCCTCCGGTTGAATACACGTCCTCTCTCCTTAGGTTCGTCTTTATTGCAGCCATTGCGGTCATGAACACCTTCTGAGGCGCAAGCAGCCGCCCGAAACCATTCCAGTGTCGCTTTGTGCCTCGAAGTGAAAGTGCTATACATCTCATCAAACAAACCGACATTAACACAGGTTCATTCAATCGTCCAAATCAAAGTTTGGAATGAGATTTCATGTTTGACGGTTCACTACAATTTACTACCCCATCTATGCACACGATCATTCATTTCCCACTTGTTATGACTACCAACGAGTCTCTGACGACACTGGCAATATTGTAGCTTAGTTACAATTCCCGCCCAGCAAGGAAAGGTTCATCTCGCCTGTATTCTGACATGTCCACTGGCATGAGGTCAATTGGGAAAATCAACGCCTACCAACGGCCTAATATTGACACCTCCACACTCGCGCGTTTCACCCTGTCTACCGCCTGCTGCAGCCGCATTGTCCACGATTGTCCCGAGCAATCCCGACCGGGGATGGCTCCAACTTCAAGAAAATAAACATCATCGAACGACCTAGCGTGGAGCTTTGGGCGCCTATCGATTCGCAATACGCTGAGATCGAGCACGCTGATTACTCTCGGAATATTCAAAATTGGCTTCACTGGGTCACCAGGAGGTACCTGGAGTCGTAGCAGAGCCATGCTCTCTGATGGTAGAGTACAACCCACTGGAAGAGCTACGTCCAGGCCTCGGGAAAGGATATAAAAGCGGGTGAAATTCTCTGTGGAGGAGATCGGCTGCGTCCACGACATTTAAGACAAATCACTGACCTGGTCCATCCTGGATACCCTCTTCAAAAATTTCTAACCCCTTGTAGATAGTGACAACCACTGATGAGCATATTGCTGCGCATTTCATCGGGTCCAGTTCGCTTTCAGCTGAGAGCAATCTTTGCGCTGCGCCCGCGGTGGAATCCGTACGCACTAAAGATGCTCCAGGCAAGTGTACGGACAACCACTCCCGGCACTGTCCCAAAGCCTAAGCCACCGTGAAATGGAGCCCAATAATAGAATCACGACAACGACGTACTTGCTCGTGGCTCAATATTGTCTCGATGTCCTCCAATTTCACCCCTCGTCGGGTGACCAGAGAGTGTTTCACTCCAAGGACAGTGGCCCCCCTCACGAAAGTCTCTTGACCGACCGCAGGGATGCGCAAGGCGTTGTACGTTTCAACGACTGAACCATTTGTGCTATTCTCTTGAGGAATTATCCCAAATGGCACATCAGCCGACAACGTTTGCTGGACCTCTGACTCCGATGATTGGATCTCCTCTCGACTGTTATGCATTGCCACAACTCACCCGCAATTGTTGGCCGAGCAGTGTATTCGACAGAATCGCCAAAACACTCAAATGCTGCCTGAATATTCCGTGATTATCAGCACTGTAGAATATTGAAGGGGAACAGCAACCTGGTGAGAATATGTCCCAAGTGGACCCAGGAAAGCCAGTCGTGGCTTTTCTAGATTGCTGGAACCTGGCATGTAGCTCTGAAAATACTTGAAAGTCGTTTCTAGGACGCTGATCATTGTATCATATCCAACCTGCGTGAGCCGAGCAGTGAGCGATCGTATTCAAATTCCACATGTGCTATACTATATATGCAGTCAAGCCACAGATTATCGATTATCGATCATCGATCATGGACGCATTGAAACCGAACAGGAATCGGCCGCTCAAGCATCCCCCATGAAATCACTTTAGAGCCTCATGAATGTCCCAAGATCATATGCCAACATCGGATTCTGAGCAACACGTGCAAGAAGAAGATCGTCCGCCACTGTGCGAGCTGGTACGCCACTCACAGGGG
>JBBPLO010000331.1:0-22662 GCA_038089835.1 Retiboletus flavoniger
CTTCTGCCCCCACCGGAATTGTGGAGTTTGCCACGAACCTGGGCACATCATCGCTAACTGCCCGTTTGAAGTGCTATCCCCCTCTCAACAGGGAGCGATCTTCGGAGTCGGATCACCCACTGGGAGACCTCTTTCATAAGAACGGTTGGTTGCTCGAGCCTGGAGCTCGATTATACGAAGGGGGTAATGTCACAGTTTTATTCCCTCATCATAGATTCCTACTATTTGTACACTTTTCTTCACTAGTTTCTTACCGCGGACGTCGTGTCCTTCGAGCACAAGAGGTCTACCTCATGATAGGAGGCCCAACCAGGCTTTCCCTAGTATGCTTTCCTTGAACCCTCGCTACTCCCTCCATCCCCCTCCCCAGGACATTTCCTCTCCTAACTAAGTTCTCTCGTACTTAGTCATATCCCCATTACTTAATCCACTTGGTCCGTGTGCGGGAAGTCTCTCCAGTATATAGTTTCCCATCCCTGTATTTCCTCTCTATTCTTGATCTGCGCAATATTAGCGTATCTCTTGAGTCATCCTTAGTCCCTCTAAGCTCAACTATCCTAGCGATTCTAGGATAGCCTCTTAGTCTAGAAGGTCTCTACCAGACGTCGGTCTCTTCGTGAGTATCGCCTGTAGACGACTCTTACCGCCTCAAGCCCTCCTTAGTACGCTACGCGTAACATCTACTGCTTTCCATCCACAAACCAGTGAAGAAATGGAATGGGTCAACCAAGAAATTGAAACCTATCTCCACATCTTCTGTGGAGATTCCCCAACCTCATGGACCAACTGAATTCCACAAGCAGAGTTCACCCACAACCACCGACCCCACTCAGTTACTAACAAATCCCCTTTTTACCTCCTCATGGGCTATAAACCTAACCCTCTGCCCATTGTAGTACCCTTGTCCTCTGTCCCAGCCATTGAGGAACAGCTCAAAGAACTCTCCAGTGCCTGAAACAAAGCCTTGGCCTCCCACGAACTCACATGGCAAACCATGGCTGCAAGATCCCACCATCCCTTCTCTGTTATGTTCTTGCACTGAGAACAGGACTTAGTCTTTAGATTTCAGCCAGGTGATACTCATGAAGAGACTGACATCTGGAGAAGGGTTGAGGGCATCTAGGACTCGTCTAGGTTGGCTAAGAATTGCTTAGACCGAGAGTTGGTGGTAATCACTAGATTACAAGGACTGGAAAGGGGTGGCACAAGGAACGTCGTTAATGTTATAAGACCAAGAATGGTCTACATGGGTTCTAAGCTAAGGTATATATATATGAAAGTGTTATCGTTTTTCTCCTATCTCATTGTATTCTCCTAGTTACCTCCTTTTCTCCTTGGCATAACTGGCAACACCAGAACTCTCTTTGCCTCGCCAATGCTTATCTCATCATTTGTAGTTCTTCTGCTATCACCATTGCTCAACTCTCTGTAGCTAACCATAGCTACACTATGTCTATTTCCTTGGACTAACTCCTCCATGCTGACTCTCTTATGTCAGCTAGTTCTCCAACCTTCCATAGTGTTCTATCTCTATTACTCATCCTTCTTCTCTGATGTTCCATGGTCTGTGCATTGGTCTAGGCCTATAAAACCCAGTCACTTACCTCATGTACTTCATACTTGGTCTGCACAATACAAGCATATAACTTGTGTCACTCATAGTCTCCTCTGCTCATCTAGTCCTGTGTCCCCAGTGTTCTTTCTGAGAAGTCAGTCTCTTCGTGAGTATCGCCTCAGTTCGAACGACATCCCTTGAGACCTCTATTGGTACGCTTTGCATAACAAAAGACCAAGTATCTCCTTGGTCCCACCTACCTAGGTGAAGGACCCATCAACCCACAAGATGTCTTACCGAGTCCCTGAAGAAGAAGACTCTGATCTCCCAGACCTCACCCAGTATCGACTCCCATCGCAAAGAATCACTGGTTCTAGTAGAATACCCCTCCTTGACCCATTCTTCGCCTCTAGAAGAAACCCACCTCATTCTTCGAACCCAAGCCAACCCAGCCCACCCCCATGTCAACCTAGTCCACCCCCACATCAACCTAGTCCACCCCCACGTTGACCTAGCCCACCCCCATGTCAACCTAGCCCACCCCCACATCAGCAAACCTTTAGTCCTATTGACATATCATGGTCACCTTCACCCACCATGCCCTCAGAGTTAAAAGCCGCTCTTCCAGCTGACTTCTTGGGACTCTCCACCAATGCCTCGTGATGGATGAAGGCCATGAAGGCCTACTTCCTGATCAACCAAGCTCTCTACCCAGGAGACCCCAAGAGAATTATGACCACCCTCAACAAGATACCAACTGGCCTAGGAGCCTCCTTCGCTGAAGCATGGTACAATAAAATGGCCGATCCCACCATCACCACAGGAAAAACCTTCACCGAGTTCATCAAGGACTTCAAAACCACCTTCTTCCCTTATGATATCCAAGCCTCTGCTCGATTGGAGATTGCCAAACTCTGCCAAAAAACCACTTGCTCTGGAGACAGTTTCCAGCAGTACATTACAGACTTTCAAAACCTAGCAGGAAAGTCTGGTATCTCTGATGAAACCACCCTCATCGATCACTTCGCCCTCAGTCTTGACCAACAACTCACCACTATGATCCTATCTATGAGCACTATCCCCACCACCATCGTCGACTGGGTCACCAAAGCAAAGACTTTTCATGCCCAGAAAATGAGAATCCAAGCACTTCGCAGCAGTTCCACCCCCACCTCATTTTCTGTCAACAGTCACACCCCAAAGGACCCCAATGCCATGGATGTGGATGCTACCACTGTCCTAGCAAAACTTACTCCCACCGAACGAGCAAAATGCATCAAAGAAGGAAGATGCTTCCACTGCCAAACCATCGGTCACGATGCTCGAAACTGCTGAAAAACTAACACCCCTGCCATCCCTTGCCCTCAAAACTTACACACCACCACCACCGCTCCTCTTGCTCCAATCCCATGCCCCCTTCCCCCGACTCCCAAGCTCCCTTCTCTCCTCAAACTATATGTAAACTCTCTGCGGACCACAGGGAAAGACAAGAAAGAAATCCTCTCTGTCCTTAAGATGTGTTATGAGGAAGAGCCTAAAGAAAACCCTGGAGAGAGTGTAAGCTCAGTCACCTTTGCAAAAATCCAAGAAGTAAAGGATTTTTGAAGAGAGAAGTCGCCTCGACATCCACTTCTCCTACCAATGTACTTGTAGCCTCACCCTACAATAGAACTTTGTGCCTCAAAGTCCTAGTACAACAAAACGTCGAAACCTCGGCCTTAATTGACTCTGGAGCAACAGGAAATTTCAATGACCCTAGACTGCTACGACAAGGAAAGTTTTCTCTACATCGCCTCACCTCCCCAATCCTTGCATTTAACATTGACAGAACCAAAAACTGTTCTGGACAAATCAATTGGACTACCACCGCTCTTGTCTCTTGTGGAACACTTTCTTTCCCCACTAAGTTCTTTGTTCTTCAACAAAAACAACCACAAATTATCCTTGGTACCCCCTGGTTAACCACTTGGAACCCCCTTATCGACTGGCAAAACCACACCCTCACTTTTCCTTCCAGATCGCCCGAAAGGGTTGAGAGGTCTCTTCGTGAGGATCCTCCCCTGAATGGCTTCTTCAAAGAATTTGTGAACAAAACTACAATCTCCACCGAACTTGCCATCGCAGCTAAGAAAGAGGACATTCCCATCCCCATCTTTTGCTCTGACTTTGCTGATGTTTTTGCTGAATCCACTCACAATCAACTCCCACCTCATTGTCCCTTCGACCACACCATTGACCTTAAGGATTCGTTCATCCCAAAAATTGCCAAGATCTACTCCCTAAACCCCTCAGAAAAGATCGCTCTCCAGAATTTCATCAACAAACACCTCAAAACTGGTTGAATTGTACCCTCCAAGTCGCCTCAAGCTTCACCCTTCTTTTTCGTCCCCAAAAAAGATGGTTCCCTCCACCCATGTCAAGATTATAGATATCTAAATAGCCACACCATCCGCAATGCTTATCCTCTCCCCCTTATCTCTGATCTTATCGACAAAATGCGGGACACTAACTACTTCACCAAGATGGACATTCGTTGGGGATACAACAACATTCACCTCCGCAAATGTGACCAGTGGAAAGCTGCCTTTATTACCCCCCTCGGTTTGTTCAAACCCACCTGCATGTTCTTTGGTTTCTCCAACACCCCCTCCATCTTCCAATCATTCATGAACCACATCTTCGCTGACATGATTGCGGAACGTTGGCTCAAAATTTACATGGACAACCTGGGACTTCACACTAAGGGTACCCTCACCCTCCACCACAATCGCACCCAACGAGTTCTCCAACATCTTAGTGAAAATAATTTATCTGTAAAGATCTCCAAGTGCACTTTCAACACCCCCACCATGGAATACCTCAGTCTTATCATCAGCCAGGGACAACTTCACATGGATCCTCTTAAACTCTCTGCCATTTGTAACTGGAAACCCCCCACCTCTGTCAAAGGGATCCACTCCTTCATCGGATTTGCCAACTTCTATCGCAAATTTATCCCGAATTTCTCTAACATCATCGCACCCCTTACCTTTCTCACTCGGAAAGATGAGCCCTGGATCTGGTCCCCCCTCCAACAACACGCTTTCTCTTCCCTTATTTCCTCCTTCTGCTCCGCCCCAGTGCTGTCTCTCCCTGATCTCATCAAACTGTTCACCGTCATGACCGATGCCTTCCGCTTCGCTGCTGGCACTGTCCTCATGCAACACGACATTAACAGTGACCTCCTCCCTGTCGCATACTTTTTAAAGATCTTTGCCCCCATGGAATGCAATTATGACATCTATGATCGTGAACTTCTCGCCGTCATCCTTGCCCTATCTAAATGGCAGCAATACCTCCAAGGTTTCTCTCTTCCCATCACCCTCATCACTGACCACAAGAACCTCTCCTACATCCACAACCCTCGCAAGCTCTCTTGTCGGCAAGCTCGTTGGGCTCTTTTCCTTCAGGATTTTGACATCCTTTGGAAAATCTCCCCTGGCTCCAAGATGGGCCCCACCAATGCATTGTCTTGCCATGACTCAATTGATACCTCCCTCGACAACCTCACTTCCTCCATCATCCCTGATCCCATTGTTATTAATGCCCTTGACCTCTCACTAGCTTGTCAAATTCAATCCTCCTCCGCAACCAATCCCTTAGTTCTCGACGCCATCTCCACCTTGTCATCCAGCTCCCCCCTTTTCCCGCATTCCTCCCTTTCTGACTGGGTCTTCGACAATGGCCATCTCTTCTACCAGGGCCATATGTATGTTCCACCTGCAAACTGTTCATCTCTTCTCCATTCCATCCACTCCTCATCATCCTCTGGTCACATGAGCACCTTTCATACTCAAGCCATCCTGGAACGCGACTTCTGGTGGCCGGGCCTTTCCACTTTCATCCGCCATTTTGTCCGTGGTTGCCCCACCTGTCAACAGGCCAAGATCAATACTCATCCCACTTGACCCCCCCTTTCTCCCATTGCCTCCACTTCCTCGCTCCCCTTTCGTCAGCTTTCTGTCAACTTCATCACTGACTTACCCCCCTCCGCTGGCCATGATTCTATCTTGGTTGTGGTCGACCATGGGCTTAGTAAGGGGGTAATTTTAATCCCCTGCTCCAAAACCATCAACGCTGCAGGAACAGCTCTTCTCTTCTACGAAAATGTCTTCAAATAGTTCAGTCTCTATGACTCTATTATCTCTGATAGAGGACCTCAATTCACCTCCGCCTTCGCTTGTGAACTAGCTCGCATACTCAAATATGACATTCAACTATCCTCTGCTTACCACTCTCAGATGGACGGACAAACTGAATGGACCAATCAAGAACTAGAGATATTTCTATGAATCTTCTGCACCAACAATTTCAGTTCTTGGTCATCCCTCCTCCCAGCTGCTGAATTCCAACATAACTCCGTCCCACACTCTTCCACAAAAAAATCCCCATTCTCCTTACTCTACGGCTACGAACCCAGATCCTTCCCTCCCTTTGGGAAAACCTTTATTCCAGCCCTTGAAGAAAGGCTTTCCCTTCTTGATACCTCTCACAAGGAAGCCCTCACAGCACATGAAACCACTCGAAGACTCATGACATCACATTCCTGGAAAAAGTTCATCCCATGGAAAGTTGGAGATAAAGTTTGGCTAGAAACCACCAACCTTCAACTCCAATACCCTTCCAGGAAACTCTCCCCCAAAAGACTGGGTTCTTTTGAGATCATGTGGGTCTTATCGTCCTTATCTTACCAGCTCCTCCTTCCTCCTTCCTGGAAAATACATGATATCTTCCACGCCTCCCTCTTATTGCCCTATCACACCTCCCCTACCTTTGGTCCCAGTTTCCCTTCTCCACCACCTGACCTTATCGATCAGGAAGAGGAATACGAAGTCTCCACTATCTTAGCACACAAGGGACCCCCCCATTGACTAAAATACCTCATGGCATGGAAAGGATACCTGTCCTCTGAGAACACCTGGGAACCTGAGATTAATCTCTGCCACTCCGCTCGTCTCCTCTTCACTTATAAGCAACTCCATCACCTTTGATTCTATGTTGGTAATCAATGGTCTCTCCGTGAGTATTTCTTACCAGCATAGTACCCACTTTCCCCACCGAAACCATGTCTTTCCTGACTTCCTCCATGGCCTCCTCCTCCATCTCTGGACAATTTTCTCCCCTTCGCACCCTGAATGTATACCCCGCCTACCTCCCTGAATATGCCATCTTAGAACTTTATGCCGATATCCTCAATACCCCCGCCCTAGTCCTTCTTATCGAACAAGACCCTGTGTTCAATGACAACTACACTACCCAAGATCTTATTTGGGTTTTCCATGGGACCTCTCGACTCACTAGGATGATCTGGGCTACCCCCTCACCAGACCAAGCGGCATACTTCGCCCTCACTAGTATCACTCGTAACGTCCTACTCGCCTTCTTCCACCACGGCTTCCATACTTACATTGAATCGTTTCCTCCTCTCATCATCTACCCTGTCTTTCATAGAATTTACATGTCCCTACCCCAGGACCAACGCGACCATTACACCCAATCCGTAGATAACCTTTTACTTAACCATCCTCTCTCTACTTCCCTACTGGTACCACCCCCCCATTCATCCTCACTCTCAGCTCACATCTCATCCCCACCCACTGGTGATACCCCCACTGCTGTCGCCTCTGACAAATCCAAATCCGAGTCTAGCTCTGATGGATCCGTTTGTGCTTTATCGCCCATCCATGCTCTGCCATCTGTTCCCACCATCATTACCACACCCACAGGCAATGTCTTATCATCTCCCACCCACGTCCTCCCTCACCACAATCTTCTTCGCTTACCCCTCACCTCCGATACCACTTGGTGCTTTCACTGTTCTGGCCTGGGTCACTACCAACAGGACTGCCCCACCTATTGCTGCCCCAACTGCCGCACACTCCAACCGGGTCATCTCACCCGTGAATGTCTTACTGTCCACTGTGGCTTCTGTAATCACTGGGGACATAGCGATTGATTCTGCCCCTCTAGGGTCTGTGGAACTTGCTCTCAACCTGGGCATATTATTAGTGACTGTACATTTGAGTGTCTTTCTCCTTCACAGCAGCTGGCGATCCATGGTCCCTCCCCCGCATCCTCTACCTGACCTATGGGGACAACAGGGGTTGGTTATCGAGTCTGGAGCTCAATTGTATGAGAGGGGTAATGTTACCGTTTTTCTCCTATCTCATCGTATTCTCCTAGTTACCTCCTTTTCTCCTTGGCGTAATTGGCAACACCAGAACTCTCTTCACCTCACCAATGCTTATCTCATCATTTGTAGCTCTTCTGCTATCACCATTGCTCAACTCTCTGTAGCTAACCATAGCTACACTATGTCTATTTCCTCGGACTAACTCCTCCACACTAACTCTCTTATGTCAGCTAGTTCTCCAACCTTCCATAGTGTTCTATCTCTATTACTCATCCTTCTTCTCTGATGTTCCATGGTCCATGCGTTGGTCCAGGCCTATAAAACCCAGTCACTTACCTCATGTACTTCATACTTGGTCTGTGCAATACAAGCGTATAACTTGTGTCACTCATAGTCTCCTCTGCTCGTCTAGTCCTGCATCCCCAGTGTTCTTTCTGAGAAGTTGGTCTCTTCATGAGTATCACCTCAGTTCAAACGACATTCCTTGAGACCTCTATTGGTATGCTTCGCATAACAGAAAGATATCAATGAGCACGGACCATGGAAGGTTGTGGAATGAAGGGGAATTTATGGTATGACTCGGGTATATGCATGGTTGATAGATAATGATGGTACATGTGACAATGGAGCAAGGGCAATGAGATAAGGACAAAGAGCATGTGGTACAAGGATAGATAAGTGTGAGTCCACATGGTACAAAGGACGAAAGAAGAACAAAGGGAGATGAGATCTAGGGGCTTACAGGTTTCGCCATAGGTAGGAGTCAAGGCAAGAAGAGAGATTGCGAAAGACAAGGAGAGATGAGAGATAGTATATCAAGGAGAGACAAGGACGAGAGATAGAGCAGGCACAGGAGTGGTGCCGGGCTGTAAAGAAGACTAAGGGAATTATTGGTGATACAGAGAAGATGGAGGAATAGATGACTAAAGATGATCGAGGGTGACTAGGGCAATGATGGGGTCATAGATAAGAGAATCTGAGGTATAGAGGTGAGCTTGATAAGTGAGGATGGGGTACCAGGTAAGGCTGGTGAGCAAGGACAAAGTACTGGGTAAGGCCAGTAAGTGAGGACAAAGTTCTGGGTAAGGCCAGTGAGTGAGGACAAAGTACCAGGTAAGGTAGCTAGGGACTGGGGGTGAAGGGTGGAGAACTGTGGTGGGTGGTGGTGGACTAGGAAAAAGATAGGGGAGAGGCCTATCTAGAGGAAAAACCATAACATTCTCCCCTTTTAAGAAGGGTGACCAGGTTTGGTTAGAAGCACACAATCTCCACCGAGAGCTTGCCAACCCAAAATTTTCCCCTAAATGGGAAGGATTCTTTGTTATCTCTAATGTTCTCTCCACAGTAACCTATGGACTAATACTCCCGAAAACATGGAAAATCCACCCCCTGTTCCACATCTCTCTCTTATCACCTTATTGACAAAACACCATTTACAGCCCCTATTTCAAAAAGAATCCCCCAGATCTCATTGGTGGACAAGTGGAGTATGAAGTAGAAAGAATCATTCATCATCATGGAGCTTTGGATAAGTACCACTACTATATCTGGTCAGGTGGAAAGGATACTGTGCTGACAACGACTCCCGGCTTCCTGAAAGGGAACTCCAACATGCATGGACCATCCTCTCCACATACAAAAAGGCAAACCCCCACACCTTCCCTACTTAGTTCCCTCTCTCTTTTCCTCCTCTTGTAGTACCTCAAAGAAAAAACCAACAAAAACATCATGTCTTCCCCCTGTTTCTATCTCTATCTCTACTGTATTCTCGCTATGTTCTTCCCCTCCTATCTCTTCTCCCCTTGCTAACCATGTCATCTTGGCTGAGGACCTACCTATAGATTTCCCTACTATAGCTTCACATGTGTCCACCATGTGTTATGCTGGACTGGGTACCAGCAGGTTCTCAAGTGAGTCGCTATGATGTGAAGGATGACAGAGGTTACTCAGGGGTGTACACCAACAGAGGACTTCAATGGACATCTCAGAGACTAACACGAGGTTAGACAATGAGGGCTTCCACTTGGTCAATAGCCTAGATGGTGGGCTAAGTGTAGACTCAAGGAAAGGGCCCTTAGTCTAAGAGTGTTGATTACAGACGATGAGGGAGATGAGAGGACTGAGGAGTGGGCTTTAGCAACTCGTAGAATTGAGAAGACTAAGCTTAGAGAATACATGGATACAATATGGACTATAAGTACAGCTGCCAAGAGGGTTACATAAGGGGACACATCAGCATCAAAGATAAGGAATGAGTCAGAGATAAGGGTCTCTGAGTCATAACAGATCATAGCTATTAATACAACAGTTCTGAAGGAAGCCGGTAATTGGCAAAAGATGGGAGGAACTGGGGAGATGGTATACAAGGCAGTAATGGCATATCTATGGTCCAAGTGGGAGAGCAAGGACAAAATATGGTTTAGCTAAGTAAAAAGAAAGGAAAAAGAAAAGATGTCCATGATTGTAACATTACCCCCATACTAGCCAGGGAGTCCCTGATGACCCTGCTCTAAAGGTCGATGTATCCTCCAGAGGGGGATCTGGTCATGTTAGTGTAAGCCTGTTTATCAAAGATGTCATTGACGTCATTGTCACCATAGTCTTGAGTCTTGACTGGAGACTGGTTGTGGCATGGGTATCAGTTGGTGTGGCGTCTGGGGGGTGAAACTGGGCATGGAGGTGTTGGTTGAGAGCAGCAGTTACAGTGATGGACAGGGGAGCAGGACCTGTGAGAGGATCTGGAGGAAGACACAAAGTGAGGGGGAGCGGGAGGTCATTGAAGGGGACAAGTGGATTGGGGGTGTCCTGGTGTGAGGGTGAGACAGAGTGGGCATTGGTATACCTGGCAGTTGGCCTGAAAGTGGCCAAGGTGGTGGCAATGGAAGCATGCTTCCCAATACTGAGGATGGGTGGGGAGTAGCAGGGTGTGTCCATTGTTGCTGGACCAGATAGCCTCCACTCAGGCTAAGAAGTCTATTTTGGCCAGGTCTAAGGGGGAGGAGGACGTGGATGGGGTAGTGTTCTCGCATGTAGTTTGTCTGTGTTTGAACTCTTTTTGGTAGTGATCTAGATCCTGGAGGAATTCGAGTGCTCCAAGCTGGTATCCAAGATGGAGTAAGATTGCCCTAGCTTCTTGGTGGATAGTTCCGATGATGGAGCTGAGGTAAGCAAGGTTGGCGTCAGAGGGTTTAGGGGGGATGAGACCAAGATGGGTGATCTGTAGGTAGAGCTTGGACACAAGCTCGATGGGGGAGGTGTCTTCAATGAAGAATTGTAGGGGGACCATGATGCAGGAGTCCATCAGGGTGGATGCAAGTTCCTGCATGTCATCTTGGAAGGGGTAATCTTCCCTCAGACAGTGGGCATATAGGGGAACATCCACGCTGAGGATAGGGGTAGGGATAATGGTGGCAAGAGACATGGATGGAAGTTTGGGAGATGGGGTATGGTTGCCCCAACAGGGGATGGATGGCAAGGCAGGGTTTCCCCATCTGGGGGAAGGAGCATGGGAGGAGGATGAAAGGGGGTCATAGACCATGGACAAGTGGGATGCTATAGTAGGAAAATCTATAGGTAGGTCCTTGGCAGACACAACGTGGTCAGTGGGGGGAGAAGAGATAGGGGGAGAGAAACATAGCAATGAGACAGTAGAGATAGACAAGGAAATAGGAGATATGATGGTGTTGGAGGACATGACAGTTTTCTTTTTGTGGTGGTTTGTTTTTTGTACTATGAGGGGAGAGAGAGAGAGAGAGGGGAAACAACTAAGTAGTGAAGGCATGGGGGTTTGCCTTTTTGTAAGCAGCAAGGGTGGTCCATGTGTGCTTGAGTTCCTTTTCAGGAAGCCAGGAGTTATCATCAGTGGAGTATCCTTTCCACCTGACCAGGTAGTGGCACTTATCTGAAGTACCATGGTGACATATGATCTTTTCCACTTCATACTCCACTTGTCCGCTGATGAGATCTGGTGGGTTCTTTTTGAAATGGGTGCTGTAAATGGCATTTTGCCAATAGGGCAATAAGAGGAAAGCATGGAAGATGGAATGTATCTTCCAGGTGGTTGGTAGTTTTAGCCGATAGGTCACTGTAGAGAGAACATGGGTGATAAGGAAGGGTCCTTTCTGTTTCGGGGAGAACTTGGGGTTAGCAAGTTCTCGGCAGAGATTGCGAGCTTCTAGCCAAACCTGGTTGCCTTTCTTAAAGGGAGTGAAAGGGCGACATGATCTTGCTGCCGTTACTTGGCATGCAAGTTCATGGGATGCTAAGGCTTCATTGCAGGCAGAGGAGAGTTCTTTGAGCCATTCTTCCATGGTGGGTACAGAGAAGATCGGAACTACAGTGGGTAGAGGGTTGGGTTCATTGTTATGCTGGGCTTGATACCAGTGGGGTCTCAAGTGAGTTACTTGGATGTGAAGGACGACAGAGGTTACTCAAGGGTGTACACCGACAGAGGACTTTGATGAATGACTCAGTAGCTGATGCGAAGTCAGGTGATGAGGGCTCCCGCTAAGTCCATAGCTTAGATGGTGGACTAAGTACAAAGGGTAGACTCCAAGGAGGGTCCTTGAGTCTAAGTGTGTTGCTTTACAGGTGACCGAGGAGAGATCTGAGGGTTGGGCTAAGCAACTCGTAGATTGAGAAGACTAAGCTTAAGGAATACAGGGGAGCGATGTGGACTATAAGTACAGCTGCCAAGGCAGTTACATAAGGGGACATGTCAGCATCAAAGATAAGGAATGAGTCAGAGATAAGGGTCTCTGAGTCATGACAAGTCATAGCTATTAATACAATGGTTTCAAGGAAAGCCAGTAGTCGGTGAAAGGCAGAAGGAACCAGGGAAGCAGTACATGAGGCAGAGATGGTATACCTATGGTCCGAGTGGAAGAGCAAGGATGGAAATAGACTTAGGTAAGAGAAGAAAGAGGAAAAGATGTCCATGATCATACCATTCATAGCCCATGAGGAGGTAAAACAGTGATTTGTTAGTGACCAAATGGGGTCGGTGGTTGTAGGTGAACTCTGCTTGGGCAATACGGTTGGCCCATGAGGCAGGAGAGTCACCACAGAAGATCTGGAGGTAGGTTTCGATCTCCTGGTTGACATGTTCTGTCTCACCATCAGTTTGAGGATGAAAGGTGGTGGAGAGGGCAAGCTTATAATCTAGGATTTCCGAGTTCTTTTGAGAATGCAGAGGCGAACTGAGGGCCTTTATTAGAGATGATTTTGTCTGGTAGTCCAAACTGAGAGTAGACTTTGTGGGCAAAAAGGGTTGCCATGCCAGTGATGGTGATGATTTTCTTTGTGGGGCAGAGAAGTACCCCTTTCATAAGGCCATGGTCAACCATGACCAGGAGACTATCAAAACCTCCAGAGGGGGGCAGATCCATGATCAGATCACAGGAGATCTGTTGAAATGGGCGAGAGCAAGAGGATCAAATAGGGGTAAGCAGAGGTGTGGTGGGGTGTGTGTTGGTTTTGTTTTGCTGGCATATAGTGCAGCCGTTGATGTAGTTTCTGATATAGGTGGCCATAGCAGGCCACCAGTATTCAGTGGAGGTGAGTTGGCAGGTTTTGAGGTAGCCAGGGTGGCTGGTAGTCGGGTGGTCATGATGTTTTTGTAGGATGGCTTGCCGAGCATCTGGTGGGGCATAGACACATTCATTGTAGGTGAGAATTCCATCAATGGGTTGCCAGGGGGAGAGTTGGGCATGGAAAGACAGTGGGAGTTTCGATGAGATGGTCTGGAGTGCAGCTAAAGTGGTAGGGTCTGTTTTACAACAGTCAGAGATTTTGTTGGTGAGTAGAGTGTCGATGGAGGACACAAAAAGGTTGGCAGGGAGGAGGGTGACATCGGAGTTATCCAATTCCTTGGTTTCGTGGTCTGCTCAATGGGAGAGAGCATCTGGGCCAGCAAGTTGAGCTGCAGGAGTGTAGGAGAATTTTAAGTCAAAGTCCACTAGGTCAAGGAGCCAGTGGGCTTGACAGTGGTTGAGATCCTGGGGTTTTTGGAAGTAGGTATGGTTTTTATGATCTGTGAAGACCTGGACAGGGAATGGGGAGCCATGGAGGTAGTGTTTCCAAGCTTGAAGAGCTTGGATCATGGTGAGGAGCTCTTGGTCATGAATGTCATAGTTTTGTTCTGCGGGGAGGAATGACTGGAAAATGAACGAACAGAGTTTCCATTCCCTGTTTGAGTCAAGTTGTTGGAGAATACCACTGGTGGTGAATTTGGAGGTGTCGGTGGCGATGGCGAATTGGGCAGCAGTGTCTGGCAGTTGGAGTACTGGTCAGGAGAGGAAACATTCCTTGAGGTGGTCGAAGGCTGTTTGGCATTCAGTGGACCATGCCCATGGTTGGTTCTTCTTGGTGAGGTCAATGAGGGTGCGAGCGATAGTAGAATATCCCTCAATGAAACATCTGTAGAAGTTAGCAAATCCGAGGAAAGATTGGACTTGTTTAATGGAAGATGGGGCAGGCCATTTGAAGATACCCTCGAGTTTGACTGGATCCATGGAAACATGGCCCGGTTTGACAATCATGCCAAGGTATTCGACTTCCTCAGCAGTGAATTTACATTTTTCTAGTTTGAGATGGAGGTTGAGCTCCATCATTCACTGTAGCACCCATTTGGTGTGGTCAGTGTGGGTGGCATCATCTGGGGAAAATATTAGTAGATTGTCCATATAGATGACTAGCCATCCTTTGGCAATCATGTCGCAGAAGGAGTCATTCATGAATCTCTGAAAGGTGGCCAGGGAGTTAGTCAGGCCAAAGAACATCATGTTGGGGTGGAAGCATCCCCAATGTGTAACAAAGGCTGCTTTCCAATGGTCTTCAGGTTTGATTTGGACGTTATTGTACTCCCATTGTATGTTGAATTTAGTAAACTTTTTGGCATCTTGGAGTTTGTCAATTAGCTCCGAGATGAGTGGTAGGGGGTAGATGTTGCAGACAGTCACTTTATTGAGCTTGTGATAGTCTTGACAAGATCTAAGTCCTCCATCCTTTTTGTGGACAAAGAAGAAGGGGGACACTTGGAGGGAGTTAGATGGGGAAATTTTCCCAGCAGCAAGATTTTCATCAATGAATTTATCAGCAGCCTCATGCTTGGTAGGGGAAAGAGGGTAGATCTTCCTGATAGATGGGGAGAATTCAGGCTTGAGTTTGATTTCGTGATCATAGGATCATGAGGGTGGTAGATGGTCGGCAGCATCCTTTGAGAATATGCTGGCGAATTTGGAGTATTCTTTCGGTAGAGTGATCTTGGGAGCATTGAGGGCTTCGGCCTTGGCGAGTTCCGTGGCTTGGGTTAGTCGTGTGATGGTGGTATTTGGGAGGAATCGGGAGCTGCAGCAGATTACTCAATAGATTGCTTGGTTTTTGATGGCTGAAGAGAGGAGCCAATCCTTGTCGACCCAATCATTATATAGGGAGAGGTGTTCTTGGGAGACAGATTGGACAGGAATGAAGTCTGGTTTGTGGACGGAGAAGGTATAATGCTTCTCGTGGTGAGTGGTGTCCTTGTGGTGTTCTTTATGGAGGGCAGATTGGTCTCAGTCTTCTGTGATGGAGAGAGTTCTGGTCTCCCAGCAATGTTGGGGTTGGCATATCAGAGCCAGGGGAGACTGAGAATGATGTTATCTCAGCTGAGGTGCATTACATGGAGGAGAACCTTTTGGGCAAGTCCACTGATGTCGAGGAAGAGGGAGCATGTGTGGGTGATCTTTCCTTTCTGGTTTAGGATGCCATCCGCATTTTGGATGAGGATAGGGGTTGAGAGTTTGGTGAGGGGGAGTTGGTATTTCATGGCAAAGTCCCGATTGATGCAGGAGATGTTTGCCCTGCTGTTAATGAGGGCACGAGTGTCAATGGTTTTTATCATGTACAAGGGATGAATGACTTGCACAGGAATTTGCATAGATTTCATCAGAGATTTTACAAGTACAGATGCTATTGTGGAAGTTGCTAATGTTGAGGTAGGCTTCCCTTTTAAAAACCCTGGAGATAGATCTCTTTTATCGATTCTCCATCAAGTTCTTCATTGTCATTATCCTTGACCTCTTGGAGGCAAGGGAGTTGTTCATCAGCTACCTCAGCAACCTTCTTGGCAGGCGGTTGAGGGTTTTTATCTGTGGAGAAAGAGGGGCATTTAAAGGATGGGTGTCTGGGTTGGTGGCATTGGAAGCAAAGTTTCTTCTCAATGCATCTTTTGTGTTCCTCAGGAGTAAGCTTCCTGATGGTTTTGATCACATCAATGTCCATAGTGTTGGGATCCTTGCAAGGTGTGTACAAGGGAGTGGGGGTGGTTTGTGAAGTTGGACGGTAAGTTCAGTTTGTGATTTTGCGTATTTGGTCCCACATAGTCTGGAAGTGGGTGGCCTTCCTGTACCAGTCACCAATCATGGCTGGGGGAGTTTTCATGGAGTATATCTTGATCATCAGTGCTGAGGGTAGTCCAGCAGAGAAGTAGGCGATCAGGACGTTATCATCCATGATCTTGGAGACAACTACATTGTTTCAGAAGTCAGCAATGTACTTTACAAGAGGAGGGTCGAAGACTCCTTTTTTCTTGGTCATTTGTGTGGTGGTTAGCCAGGCGATTGCGTTCCCAATGGAATCTTGGTGTTTAAACAAGGTTTTGAAGTCAGAGATGAAGTCAGAGAACTCCCCAAGAGTGATGGTTCCAGATCTGATAGATTTCTGGCAGAATGTGGCAGAATGTGGCAGCCCAAGTGGCGGTGGAGCCCTTGGTCATGTGGGAGAGGGCAAAGGCAATCTACTTGGGATCAGAGTTGTAGACATCCTCATTAATGAGGAGGTAGAACTAAACAGTGTTGAGCCACTGTTCAGATTGATTGTAGGACCCATCAAAGGGTGTAGGGGCTCCAAGATGGAGTTCCTTTCCTGAGGACATAGTTTTTCTGGGCAGAGGCAGCTGAGGGAATGAGGGGTGCAGGCGAGATAAAGGGAATCCAGTGAGCACTGGGTGAGGTGAAGGTCTGGTAGGAAGAGGAAAGAGGGGTTGCATGGCAGTGGGAGTGGGGGATGGAGGGATAGGAACTCTTGGAATGTTGAGTTGGGTGGAAAGGTCATGAGAGAGCTGAAGGGTTTCTTCCTGCTCAACTCTAGTGGTAGGTTGGATGTCTTCGCCCGAGTGATTAAGGGAGGATGGGGATGAGGGGTTGTCTGCAGGGTTGCCATGGGGTAGGAACCACTGGGTAGGAGTTCTGGGATCAATGGTGATGCATTGCCCAGGGAGTTACCCCATGCGAGCTGAAAGTGGGAGTGGGGTGCATGGGCGTCCAGGGAATCACCCCATGCAGACCAATGGTGGGAATGGGATGAGGAGTGGGAATGACCTAGTAGTTGCCTGTAGGGAGAAGCTTGGTCTTTTGTTATGCTGGACTGGATACCAGCGGGTTCTCAAGTGAGTTGCTATGACACGAAGGACAACAGAGGTTACTCAGGGGTGTACACTGACAGAGGACTTCAATGGACATCTCAGGGACTAATGTGAGGTTAGACAATGAGGGCTTCCACTAGGTCAATAGCCTAGACAGTGGGCTAAGTGTAGACTCAAGAGAGGGACCCTTAGTCTAAGAGTGTCAATTACAGATGATGAGGGAGATGAGAGGACCAAGGAGTGGGCTTTAGCAACTTGTAGAATTGAGAAGACTAAGCTTAGAGAATACTGTAGAGACCTAACGACAAAACTAACTCAGCTCTGTCTTAGTGAACAAGCTGACTATTGTTTGTGCTAACCTAATAACAAGACTAACTATTGTATGGTTGGCCAGAACTGTGTGACAACATGGTGAATAACATACCTCAGCTCTGTCTTAGTGAATGAGCTGAGGAAAGGAAGAAGTGCTGATGCGTCTTGATGATAACGGCAAGAAGAAGGTCACATGGAAGATAAATGTGCAAACAAATAGTATCTGGTTTGGCAAGAGTGTTACTATTACAAGAAGGAGTGAATGGTACCACCGCTGTATCCAGCATGCCCCCTCAGTGGGGTACCAGGGACAGACCTGTGCAAAGGGTGATGAATGAGGAGCAAGCAAGCAGTTTGGTCAGGATATCTGCTATGTTTCTCACTGTTGGTATCCAAGATATTTTGAATGTCCCCTTTTGTACATGCTCTTCCATGAAGCGATAGTACAGTGAAATGTGATGCAATCTAGCATGGTTATATGCAGCATTGATGAGCAAGATCGCCCCTGTGCTGTCTGCATGTATCTGCAAGGGTAGGGAGATGTCTGTGTGGATCGTCCCAAACATCGATTGAAGCCACAGGTCTTCCTGTAGACAGGCACTGAGAGCCATATACTCAGCTTTGGTGGAGGACATGGCATGGATCTGCTGCTTCTTCGATGTGTGTGCTATGGGTCCCCCGTAATAGAACCAGATGAAGCCAGTTATGGAGACATAATCCTCAGGGTCAGTTGCCCAGTCCGAATCACTAAAAGCATGAGGAGTGTAAGTAACATTGGGGTCGCCAAAGTGAAGGCGAAGTTGGATTGTCCCTTTCAGGTAGTGCAGGACTCATTTGGCTGTGGTGTAGTAGTGTGGTTCTGGGCATGCATTGTGTCGAGCCAGTAGCTGGATGGCAAGTGAGATGTCTGCTCAAGTGCAAGTGGAAATGTAGAGCAGCTCCCTGACCAGCTTGTGGTAACAGCACTCAAGATCGTCAACCTGTGAGTAGCTGTCATCCTCATGCCTGAAAGGATGCTTGGGATTCAAAGGGAGTGAGACTGGATTTGCCCCCTCCATGCCATACTTCTCACAGAGGTGGTTGATGTAGGCTTCCTGATGAATCCAGATCTGATGCAATGCCCAGCTGTGCTCAATTTCAATCCCCAGATACATGCTCACTGGTCCCATGTGTTACAACTTGCTCTCGCTCCTAGCCTTTTTCTTTCGTCATGTGTCCTCATCCCTCATCCACGTGCCTTCCATACCTCAGAAGATCCCCTTGTCCTATCCCTAGTTCTCGGCTACCTCCGAGCCCCTCTAGCTTTCTCCCTAGGAACCTCCACGTGATCCTCACGTGACTGTGTATCCCTTGTGACCCTTGTGATTCTATCCATGTGACTCTTATGCCTAACCCACATCTCAAGCCAACCAGTGTCTTAGTGTGTCCCAGTCCTCCCCACTGTCTCATCCCAGTACTTCCCATGGACTCCCTTATCTCCTAGCTTACACGTCCCTTCCATGCGTACCCTTATCCTCTGCCTTGGCATTCCCTCATGCCCCTATCTTAGCCCATGTGTCTACTATGCATCCCCTCATGTTCCTTCAGCCTATATGGCCATCACATGCTTCTCATGGTATGCCTGCTTATCGATGTATCATATCTCTACTATAGATAGATCCTCCGCCCCTCATGGACTCTTACCTTAGCCATGACTTACCTCGGTAGATACCCTGTGGTCCATGCTCATCCCTCATAGATATATAAGCATAGTATGACTATCTTGTATCTCTAACTTAACCATTATGCACCACTATGAACCACTATGAACCTCACTGAATATACCTGGATCTCCCTCGTTCTCCTCTCCCCGTCCTTCAGGACCACCTTGGGGCTCGGCCTCACCTCTAAGCCACTGTCTGAACACCTTGAGTACCCCTCTTGGTCATAGGATCCCACTGGGACAGTTCCTGTGTGTTTCCCCAGCATGTTTCAGATCCAGCTATTGGTTCAGGATCTACCCCCCGGTACAATCCTAACACCATGTCACTGATCCCAAATCTCTCCTGAATCTTCCCCTTCACCCAGTCGAGGAATGGCCAGCTGTTGCAACCACCTAGACCATCATTTACATGCCAAGCAATGATGCAGATAATATGACTTCCATCTAGACCTGGACAATTGTAAATGAACACAGCCAGGTCTGCCATGGACTTCAGGAAGCCAAGAGTGATCAGGACTGCTGAGAGCAGCTCATACCAGTCGAGAGCAGCTTGCTTGAGGCCATAGAGTGACTGAAGAACCTGGCAAACCAAGAGCAGTCCATTCACCAACCACTGCTCAAACCCTCTTGGCTGCTTCATGTAGATTTCCTCCTTCAATTTGCTGTGAAGGAAGACTCGCTTGGCATCGAAACAGTCCAGCTCCCAATCATGCTGAGCTGCGAGTGTGATAAGAAGATGGATTGAGGCCTGCCATGTGACTGGTGCATAGGTTTGGTGAAAGTCGACCCTGGGTACCTGTGAGAATCCCTGGGTGACTAGATGAGCCTTGAAGCATGAACTGCCTTTGAGGTCAATGGGCTTGAACTTGAATACCCATTGATTCCTGATAAGCTTGCAGCCTGGTGGGGGCTCAACTAACTCCCAGACCTTCATCTCCTTCATCATTGCTAATTTCTTCACCATTGCCTTATGCCACCTTGCAGAGTCAAACCGTTGCATTGCTTCATTGTAGGTCACTGGTGGAATCCCCATATCGTAGCTGGGAGTGTTTGGGTTGCACTTCCTGTCACTGTAAATGCTGAGGAATGTTATGATCCACAGGTATCCCTATGCTTTTTCCTTCGTCACATGTCCTCATCCCTCATCCATGCGCCTATGTCAACCCTGCAGGAGAGTACCCCTCTCTTCTTAGCCACTGCAGCTGTGCCTATGCCCACCCCTCGTCCTAGCCCTCAGCTACCTCTGAGCATGTCCCTGCCCTCGCTAGCCCTCGGCTACCTCCGAGCATGTCCCCGTCACTGCTAGCCCCTAGGCTATCAGTCACCCTTAGCTAACCCCTTAGCTAACCCTTAGACCCAGCTACCTCCGGCACCGCGTCCTCTCGTCACATCCCTGCGACTTTCCAGACATCCATGTCTATCACGTGACCTCCATGGCCCTCGTGATCTCCACGTGACCTCCGGTCTCCGGTACATCAGAGATACCCTCATCCTACCCCTAGTCCTTGGCTACCTCCGAGTCCCCTCTAGCATCCGCTCTAGGACCCTCCACATGATCCCCACGTGACCGTTCATCCCTTGTGACCTACGCGTCTCACCATGTGATGCTTATGCCTTACCCGCGTCTCGCTATCGACTGGTACTTGCCCCACGTATCCCAGTCCCCTCCTACCGCCGTGTCCCGGTACCCTCCACGGACCTCCTAGCTCCTAGCTTACGCGTCCCTCCCACACGTACCCTCAACCTCCACCTTGGCACCTTCTTGTGCCCCTGTCATAGCCTACGCGTCTACTACGTGTCCCCTCGTGTCCTCTTGGCCTAGATGGCCATTCCCCACTCGTCTCCTCGGCACTCCCATGCCTTCGCCTATACCCACGTGTCCACGCGCACCCTCTTGGCTCCAACAGCCATTCGTCCCCTCAGCACTCCTCGTGCCTCCGCCTACACATACGCGTTCCCTCGGCTCCAACAGCCACCTCGTATCTATCACCTTGGCACTCCTCGTGCCTTCGGCTATCCCTGCATACTCTCACACAGCCCCCTCGGCCTAGATGGCCATCATATGTCCCTTGCAGTACGTCTGCCTATCGACGTATCATCTCTCGTCTATACATAGATCTCTCCTGCTCCTCATGGACTGGTACTTAGCCATGACTCACTACCATATCTATTACATGGTCTGTGCACTCACCATTACGGTATATAAGCGTAGTATGACTACCTTGTATTCCTCACTTTGACCATTAAACTCGTCATACAACCATCTCCTGTCTGGTCCCCTAAGTCCTTAGAACCCTTCGGGGTTATCCCGAGGCTCTGCCTCTTGCCACCACTCGCCCTTCGAAAGCCATGAGCCTCCAACCTCATGGTAGTAGAACCCGCTGGGACAGTTCCGCCATGTTCCCCTGGTACGCTAGCCCAGACACCTTTGTTCCGCCTCACCCTTGGATGGTTCAGACGTAACAAGGAAAGCGTGCTCTGCAAATAGATGTGCTTGCTCAGTGATGATGAAGTTCGCCTGTGAGATGGGAATCTCTTCAGGGCTGGGTGTGTCCTCAAGGGCTGTAAGTGGAGAGCCTGGTGATGCAAATGGAGTCGATTGAGTTGACTGCACCTCCTTGCTCACAGGCTCAGGAGTAGCACGAGATGCCTGTACTGCAGGGCGAGCCTTGAGATGCTCATGACACAGATGCTCAGCAATCTGCAGGGAGCGACAGGAAGAAGCAGGCAAGGGGACACTGGCAGGAGATGCAGCAGCACCCTCAACTTCCCTGGTATTAACTCCAGTGGAAGCTGGGAAAGGGACAGTGGATGGGACAGGGTGAGGGGGGGACAAGATGCATGCGATCACAGGCGAAGGAGCAAGACAAAGATGCTTTGAGGTTGTGGGGCGAGTCATGACAGACCCCTCATCGAAGATTACATCACGCACAATGAAGAATGCACCAGTCAAGACATTCTGCAGGCACCAGCCCTTCATCCCATTGGGATACCCCATAAACAGGGCCTCCTGAGAGTGAGGTCCATTTTTGATGCAGAGCTTGGGGGGAATGTGAGCAAAGCAGCATGATCCAAAGACGTGCAGATGAGACACATCTGGCTTGTACCCATGCAACATTTCACAGGGAGTCTTGCCAGGTGGGAGGGCACAGGATGGGCTCAGGTCCCAAAGATAAGCAGCACACAGTACTGCCTTGCTGAAGTACTCTGCGGAGAGGTGTGCCTGATGGAGAATGGCGAGGGAGTGCTCCTCAAGAGTCCAAACAGCACACTCGGCCTTTCCATTCTGTTGATGCACATAACTCACGGAGCAATGGTGCTCGATCCTGCTCTCATGAAGGGACTCCTCAAAATCCCAGCCAACAAACTCACCCCCATTATCCATCTGAAGCACCTTTGCCCATCAATCAAACTTGTAGAAATGGCGTATACCACCATAGAGAGCTTTGGCTCTCTACATCTGTGGGGTACTTGAATACTGACTGTCCCCAGTCAGTGAGGCTCAGAGATGGAGCTCA
>JBBPLO010000332.1:0-22650 GCA_038089835.1 Retiboletus flavoniger
TTGCCATCACTGCCATCACCACCATCACCACTGTCACCACTGTCACCTACCAAAACCATCCGACATGATGTAGTGGTCCCTCACTTGGAGTCCAATAGTCCAGATGCAGATAGTCCAGACTGGGATGATATCCCTGTCACCAAGGAGATCACTCAACCAGAAGTACATCCAGTCCTGCTAACAACACCCTTACCCCTATCACCTGCAGCAGACCAACCACTACTGGCTCAGACCGAGCCAGATGACTTATCAACCAATTCCTCTTTATCCATCTTACCATTACACTCCAATGAAGTTGCTGATGTAGCCAATACTAACCCCATCATGTCACCTTCTATTACAGTGCCACCGCCGATGATCCAGTTGCATCATTTGATGCCAGAACTTTGTTGCACACCAACGTTTTCGATTATTACACCCCCTTCCAGTGTTCTTATTCACATGCCGGTCTCCTTACCATTGCTTTCACATGATACATTGATGATACTGGTCTCTTCTGGTATATTTCCTTTCGCTCCTGGTCCAACCGAGGACCATTTACTTTTATCACTGCCATTCCAATTGGCTGTTTACCTTACCATCAGTCAATTTGTACTATCATCGTACCTCGTTTCATTTCCAGACTTCGACTGTTACAACTCGCATATGCCCCTATCCTTTTTCCCTTCGTCATGTGTCCTCGTCCCTCGTCCACATGCCTATGTCCACCCTGCAGGAGAGTACTCCTCTCTTCTTAGCCACTGCAGCGGTACTACTTGCCCCTTGCCCTAGCCCTTGGCTACCTCCAAGCATGCTCACCTTGTCCTAGCCCTCAGCTACCTCTGAGCATGTCCTCGTCACTGCTAGCCCCTAGGCTACCAGTTACCCTTAGCTAACCCCTTAGCTAACCCCTAGACCCGGCTACCTCCAGCACCGCGTCTCCTCATTGCATCCTCATGACCTGCCTAGTCACCCGTGACTATCACATGATCCCCATGGTCCTCGTGACCTCCACGTGACCCTCGGTCTCCCTCACCTCGGAGATACCCTCGTCCTACGCCTAGTCCTCGGCTACCTCCGAGTCCCCTCTAGCATCCGCTCTAGGACCCTCCACGTGATCCTCACATGACCGCTCACCCCTCATGACCTATGCGCCTTGCCACGTGATGCTTACGCCTAACCCACATCTCGCTATCGACTGGTACTCGCCCTGCGTATCCCGGTCTCCTCCTATCGTCGTACTCCAGTACTACCCGAGGCTCCCTTTACTCCTAGCTTACGCGTCCCTCCCATGCGTACCCTTACCCTCCACCCTGGCACCTCCTCATGCCCCTGTCATAGTTTACGCGTCCCCTCATGTCTCCTCGGCCTAGATGGCCATCACTCCCCTGTTGCCTTGGCACTCCTTGTGCCTTCGGCTATCCCTGCGTCCTCTCACGTGTCCTCTTGGCCTAGATGGCCATCATATGCTCCTCACAGTACGTCTGCCTATCAGCGTATCATCTCTTGTCTATACATAGATCCCTCCCACTCCTCATGGACTATTACTTAGCCATGACTCACTACCATATCTATTACATGGTCTGTGCACTCACCATTACGGTATATAAGCGTAGTATGACTACCTTGTATTCCTCACTTTGACCATTGACTTTGTCATACAACCATCTCCTGTCTGGTCGCCTAGTCCTTAGAACCCTTTGGGGTTATCCTGAGGCTTTGCCTCTTGCTACCACTCGTCCTTTGAAAGCCATGAGCCTCCAACCTCGTGGTAGTAGAACCTGCCGGGACAGTTCCACTGCATTCCCCCAGTACGCTAGTCCAGATACCTTTGTTCCGCCTTGTCCCCAATGGTTCTGTCGTAACATCGACAGTCTGCTGCATTTTACTCCAGACTGACCAGTAGCCTTATCATTGTTGCTTCTATCAAAGTCTCCCTTGGGGCATTACCAAACATTTTCATACTGTCACATCACCGCCACTAACCATTCCTTGACAGTCATACCCCCACACCCACACCAAACGCCAACTGGGCTGGTCCATTGTGACCAGATTCTTAGCCTGCATCAACCACCACCTCCAGATGCTTGCTCCTACCATCCCCATGATGACCAGGAGGTCATCATCATAACTCACCCTGGGAAGGGAGCCTCACTACCATTCTCCCCATTTAATTTTAGCATTTTTCAATGAATGACAGACGAGACCACAGTCTACTGGTCCAACGGGACCAGACTTATCCTGACAAAGAAGCCACCGGTGACCCACACAGAAAAGGTGATTGACGCACTGGAAAACAACAAAATGGTCATCATCAACACCAGATAACCCCCCTCCTTCATCATCACCGACACTCACCCAAAAACCACCATTTCTATCACACATACCATCATTCTATCATACTATATGTCTCCGTTTCACCCCGGGATTCATCTGGTGACATTTTCTTTTCTGAAATACAAACTATACTAATTACACACCCATACTATAGTCCACCACTACCAAAAAACCGAAAACAGTCAAACATACATAGAAATACCCCACCATCTGTTTCTCATCATCAAACATGTCTCCAACTAACCAATTACTTACTGCCTTTTCCTTCGAACACACTCTGAGACATCACGCCTGTTACATACTATAGACCGCCGAAACATATACCACCCACACCAAAGACCACCCAATAGACCACCTGAAATCCAGAAGCAGTAGATGCGAAAGACACACAATGAAGACAAGCTGAGTCGGAAGCTCACACCTTGGTTTTGTCTTACATTCATTTCATTGCATTGCTATTTTATCGCTGTTCATATTTCCCTTTGCTACACAGACACACGGACTTGGACACAGACTTGGACATGGACTTGGACATAGACTTGGACTCGGACTCACACACGGAATGGACGCAGATGCAGATGCAGATGCAGATGCAGACACTCAGTCCCTGACATTCAGCCCTGTATGGCACACTACACATTGACAGTCATCATTGCCAGTATTCATCCCATCATATGTATCATGCCTGGAGCTCATCCTTCCTCATGCTCCTTCCATCCGTCTATCATCCAGAAATGTACTCCCATCCAGATCAGCCTCTGACAAATGAGACTACCCATATACTGGCATGACATACGCCTACCTTTCCATCATTAGATGCACCAATGACCCTGTCTATTTGCTGCTATGAACATCATCTGAAACGTCACCACACCATCTGAAATGTTACCCTGGGCAAACGCCTGACTGGGGACAGTCAGTATTCAAGTCCCCCTCGGGTGTAGAGATTCATAGATCTCTATGGTCATATAGCATGATTCCAGCAGCTTTTACCATCACTGTATCATCATCCCCATCATCCACTCCACCCGCCATCTAGTCTAGAGCTGGTCCCTTCCACCTCCGGTCCTATCTGTCAAAGTCTGGTAGTCTGAGTAAGTCCACCTGGTCATAGACAAGACCAGTTTCTTTATCATTTTGTCATCCCTTCTTTACCAGTCTTCCAAAGACCTTTTCATACAATTACGGACACCATTTATATCACTCTGCAAGTAGATACATTTTGTATTAGTTCATCCAGACTTGTCTGGACTATAAGTACCCTGTACTTAGGATTTCACAATCCAGTTTCCTTCATGTTGGATTCTCACCATGCTGCCATATCCATCCATATCATCTCTGGCCTGTCACCACCATTGTTTGTCACATCCCCACACTTCCTGCTTGTCATCATTTCTACTCCAGACTTCCGGTCTTCTTCCAGACTACCTCCAGACTGTTCTTCCTTGGGCAGTACCCACTCGGGCAGGTTTCTCTGCACTTCTCTTTGTAGTTGGACCCCTTTGGGACGATATTCGTCTCCTTCAACCCACCTGCAGGCTCAGGACTACTCTCTGCTAGTCCTCCAAGTCAACTTCTCTGTTTTACACCAAATCACATGACCTAGGGAGCAGATTTGTAGCCAGGAGCAAGTACTATTTATAACTCCACCAAAGCTAAGCGAAATTCCCACAGTGACTGGTGGTGCACTTTGCACACCACAGTCTAGGTTAGTATGGAAAGGGTTTTTGAGGTCACTGTACATATGATGTAGCACACAAGTGCAGTAGATCAGGTTGCATCTCTTAAAACCTGAGTAGACAGGTAGACAAGGTCAAGGCAACTTTCTTCATGCATCTGTTTCAGTCAAAATTCCATTCCTACCACTAAATGGCAATCAAAACCATGTGGAGAAACAATAGATCTTATCCAATGATAATAACTCACATGTCTACCAGTCATCACATATTTGAAGCACCAACTATTACACATTCGTCTCATCTAGTACACAAGACTAGTGATATAGATCATCATTTTGGCAGTCACAACAGAACCTCAGCAGCGCCTTCAGAAATGTGGTGACGATTTACTGGCTACGATGCCCGATGTAGCAGACACACGCCCTCGGCCGGCAACAGCTCGCTCTCCCTAAACCGTACATTCACCGCACCCGGCCTCGCCACACGCACCCAACCCCTCCCCCGCCATTCCCGTTCGAACACCAAACATAAATGCGCACGTCCCGCATGCAGCGCCGCACACCCAGGTGGACCAGGCCGCACATCATAGTCGACGACGCCGAGTGCATACTCTCGTTCCCGTTCCCGTCCGTTTTGAGTATCACTGTAACGCTCATGCGGGTCACGCTTGCGATCATGGTCGTACGTCCGTGACGGCCCGTGCCCCTGTTTGACTGTGCTGGCGGTGGCAAGAGGGACGTACATCTGGATGACCTCCTGAGCCGTTGCGAGCGCAGGCGTGAGCATGAAGTGCGCCATGTAGGCGTCGGTCGGTTCGAGGGGTTCACAGTAAACGGGGGAGAGGACGAGTCGGGTTCGGAGACCGAGCTTCGTAAGCTCATACACAGGGTCGCCGAGCATGCTCGATGGGGTGGTGAGCTCGCCTTGGGGGGCATGGAGGCTGTAGCATTGTGGAGAGGAGGGTAGGGCAAGAAACCATTGCGAGGGTTTTCCCGCCCACGCGAAAAAGTCCGGTTCAGTGCATTGCTCCGCGATTGTGCTCATGAGCTTGTAAAATGCGCGGGCACCCTCATCGTACGCGATCGGCATGGTAACGTCAAAGAGCCCGAGAAGGGAGTACGCCATGTCCTCAATACGAGACATGGCGCGCTGCGATGCCCACCTCATCTTTTCGGATACTCTGGTACAGCCTGGGGCAAAGCTTCGTATGTCGGCTTCAGGGATGCCTGTCACTTTGGCGATGGCCGCGATAGCCGCCTCGTTGTCCTTGTCATTGACGCGTTGGCCATCACAGTTGTCCCTTGCGGCACGTTCTTCTTTCCGCCCTTCCACAACTACATGACAGATCGGGGACCAGTCCTTCCCATAAAACCGAATCTTGCGTGAGAGGAGAAGTTCCTGTAGAGTCCAACCTCTCGTGAACCAAGACTCCGACATGAAATGCTCCAGCGTCGACGAATTGCCGAGATGAACGATGCATATACCTGCCTCCGAGTACCAGACGCCCATCGATAAAATGGCTTCTTCGAGCTCCGCGCTACTCCCCTTATTGATGCAACACGTGTCCGTCCAGACGTACTCGCAACCATAATCAGTTCGGGCCTTCTCACAGAATTTGAGCAGTTTCTGATATCCTGGTCCACTCGGAGCAGCCCTCCTGCTGACCTGAAGTTTCTTATTGGGCAGTTCGTGAAATAGAGGTTCACCGCTCCCCCATCTGTGGGAAAAGATAGCGAAGCTGATCGTCGACCGAATATACTCAGTCTTTGAGGCAAAATGTCAGGCTCCATCCTGAGCATGAGCTAAACCGCAGACTCACAAAAAGAGCGAGGACTTCTGGGTCTACCATCGAAACCCCCAGCTTTCTGGCCTCCTCGTCTTGTTCGAGCAACAGCTCTGCGATGTGCGAGTCAGAGAGGGAGTCGATCCGTGGCTTGAATGTCTCCCATACCTCGTTCCGCGTGACGAGTGTCATGTCTGTAACACGGAGAAGATGGGTTGGAAGAGTGTTGAAGACATATGTTTCAAAGATGGTTTGAGAGGCTGAGCTGCAGGATGGGCGGTGCTGTTGGAAGTGGAGTAGCATGACGTTGGGGCGAGGAAGACTTGCTTCGAGCGACCCTGCTTGCGGAACTGCTGCGCCCGCGACGACTGCGTGAGCGTACCCCATAATCCAATGTGCTATTCGTCGTCGTAGAGGACCGGCGTCGTGAAAGGTGGGGTGCGACATCAGGACCGGGCTCGGATGTCGCCCATCCATCCCGATCGTCACGATGTCTGTGGTAAAAGTGGATGTGGGAGGAATCTTGGGGGAGAGGGTTGGCACGGCGCCTGGATGACCCAGAGGCCTGTTGTGGTGGGGGTCGCGTGTAGGTAGGGGTGTAGTATGGGTCGCCGTCGTCGTTGGGGTAGGAATCGTTCCTCGAGGAGAGTCTCCGGGTTTGACTCCAGTGAGGTCCAGGATGGTTGGCGTATAGCATGGTGGAGAGAAGAGAGAGCCCCGTGCCCTCGTGCCCATCGTGTCCATCGATTGGCTGCGTGGTGAACTCCGTCAATCGTTGGTCCAAGTAAAGGCAAATTTCTTCTACGATTCATGTCCTTACCGAGTCCAACATGGGCAACGCCATTTCTCTGATCCGCCATGCGTTTGCAGAACTGCTCGACAACGTACGCACGTTCAAAACATTGCAGGAACGTATCAAAGCCGAACCGAGTCTGCCTGTGAAGAATCCGACCCGTTCATTCTGCATGTCCCCTCCATCTCCTATCGCACGTCACTGTTCCGACCTGCCCCAGAACGCGGACGTCGTCGCCATCGGGTCGGGTATCACGGGCTCTTCTTTCGCCAAAACCTTGTTCGATCGAGTTCATGAAGAGGGACAGCTCCCAGTGCTGCTCATGCTCGAAGCAAGGGAAGCTTGTTCGGGTGCAACAGGAAGGTATGTCCCCATTTCCTGCACTCCACTACCTCGTAAGTGCAACCTTACTACTATATAGGAATGGTGGTCATATTGCACCACCCCTCTATCACGATTACGCAGTCTTGCGTGAAGACCATGGCGATGTTGTTGCACGAAAAATGATCAAGTTCCGTCTCGCCCATCTCCATGAGCTGAGGCGTGCAGCAGAGGAGGAAGGAGTGCTAGAAGAATCTCAATGGCGTCAAGTCGAGACCGTCGATGCGTTTTATAATCAAGAACTGTTTGCAAAAGCGAGAGCAAAGGTACAGGATTATCAGCAAGCATTACCTTTCGAAGCATCCCATCATCGTGTGTACGATTCTGAAGAAGCGATCAAGGCATCACCCAGTCATTCCAGCAACGAACGTGTGACGAAACGATGTGTAGAAGTACAACTCGGCATCAGACGTCGTTAGGTGCATCGCATCCGGCGCAGGTGCCTTGCATCCATACAAATTCGTGACGGGCATCCTTTCAAAACTGCTAGCACGGTTCCCAGGCAAGTGCGTGGTTCATCCGAACCTTGCTTAGTTGACCTAAATTGCGAGATAACCATAGCTTCTTCCTCTGTACCAATACCCCGTGCACCCCGATCACGGGTCCTTCAACATTAGACCCACTGTACACCGTCATCACACCGAAGGGATTGGTGAAGACGTCTCATGTGATCCATGCGACGAATGGTTGGTCGTCACAGTATTGCAGCCTGTGCGAGGCGAGATCATCCCGTTCCGTGGAAACATGACTGCACAACGACCGGGACAATCCATTCCCGCGGAGGCACTCCAGAGGTCGTTTATCTACTATGAAACACCTGTTGGCTATGACTACCTCACGCAGCTGCTCAATGGCGAACACGAGTTTGTGCTCGGAGGAGGGTTCGCACAAGAGGGACGCGAAGGATACGAAGCAGTGGCGAACGCGGACGACAGCACGTACAGCAGGCGCATTGGCGGTCATCTTGGAGGTATCCTGCCAAGATACTCTGGCGCGGACAATTGGGGGCGCGAAGGACAGCCGCCTGAAGGGAACAAGAGTGAGTGGTCCATGGGACGAGTGAAGGCAACCTGGAGTGGCCTTCTCGGCATCTCAGCGGACTTGCTTCCTTGGGCCGGTCGCTTGTCGCCTTTGATGTCTGGGCGTGTTGTTCCCTCGGATCAAAATCCGTCCTCAAGACAAAGTACAAATAAAGCGTTCATTTCTGCTGCTCCTGGAGAATGGATTGCAGCCGGGTACTCTGGAGAGGGGATGGTTCATGCTTGGATGAGCGGCAAGGCGCTCGCAGAGAGGGTGCTGGGAAGGGAGCGCGAGGGAAACCTTGCAGAGTAGTTCCCAGAAATCTTGCGGGTGACAGATGGAAGAAAGCCAAGTCGGAATGTTTGCTCGATTTTATGAGTAGAGATTGATGTGGAAACTAGTCTGAGTCATCGCTATACCCTGGTTACACGACAGCGCTTGCTCGGTGGACCCACCCACCCTCGCAGCTCACTCCCCAAGGGCTCCAGTACCTCGGGCCGGAAAGCCCTAGGGGGCCATCAGGAGGACAGTTTATTACGTTACGGGTTGACAACACTTTCATAGGCCATTCGAGAGGGAGGACAGGTGGGTGAAAAAGGAAATTTAGGGTCACAAAACGACCCTTATTGGTAGCCGACACATCTGCAGGGGCATCAGACTTTTCTAAGCACTGATTGAGTGCTGAATGAGCAGAACATAAATGGGAAGTGCTGTACAACTAGTGTTGTTGGCAGAAATCTGCCAATTTGCTGAGCGGCAGGGCAGAACTGGCACTGCCAGGCAGATGGCAGAACCTCCAGAAATCTGGCTGGCAGAACCTGGCAGAACTATACCCAGATTTGGGATAGCATTGATTACTACTGTTTGAACCGATGAAAAGTCTGACAAGACAACCATGTCCTTCAACACTGGTGGGCCTGGGCAACCAGTCCCAGCTTTCATTGCTGCAAATTTCACTCGCATTGACAAACTTGACAACAAATCAAATCAGTATTTCTGGAAATGCAACATCTGTGGTGACAAAGATGGCTCAATAGGAGCTCGAATTCAAGGGCATGACAATAACCTCCTGAAACACATTGCTGATGGGTGCCCTGATGCACCTCCAGATGTGCGAAAGGAGGCACATACATTCATTCTGGGGAAAACTCAGGTCATTCCAGATTCTCATGGGAATGGAACTAGTGCTGCCAGCACTTCAGGCCTGATTGTCCCCATTGGGAAGCAGAAGAAGCACTCACTTGATGGATATATTGATTATCCACTATCAGATGTGCAGCAACATCAGGCAAACTCTCAATTTCTTCAGTGTGTTGTACTCCACTTTATTTGCACACAACTTTCTGACTATTGTAGGTGGTTTGTTCATGCCAACATACCCTTTTTTGCTGCAGAGGATCCTTTTTGTCACCTTTTCCTTGACACTATTCACCCATCTTACAAAGCTTCTTCTCGATATGTCTTGTCACACAACCTTCTTGATGCTGAATGTGTGTGTGTCCAACAAGAGGACATTGTTACACACGACGCACGCTAGCAGAGGAGCTGGCTGAGAGGGATCTTCTACTAGTCCAAGAGGTATAGCACATCCATCAAGGAGTCTTGAAAGAGAATCAGGGTCTTGTCAAGAGAGTCAAGTAGGAACTGAGGGTATGAGAATCAGGGTTGAGCAACTAGCATTGTGCGTACTATACGCATAGGTCAAGAATAGGGTACATGGGTATGTGCTAGTGGTTTATATACTGAGGGTATCTAGGGCACGGATCATGAAAGGTCATGGAATGCGAAGGAATCTAGGGTATGACTAAGGTCTATGCGTCAGTGATAGATAACCAATGGTACAAGTGATGATGGAACAGGGGCAAATGGTGTCATATGGAGAGATAAGAGATAAGCTGAAGATAGAGTGGGCATGGGGGAGACCGGGCCGTGAACTAGAGACGATAAGGGGAAGACAGAGCGGGCGCGGGGTAGACCGGGCCGTGAACTAGAGATGATAAGGGGGAGACAGAGTGGGCGCGGGGTAGACTGGGCTGTGAACTAGAGACAATAAGGGGGAGACAAAGCGGGCGCAGGGTAGACCGGGCCGTGAACTAGAGACAATAAGGGGGAGACAGAGCGGGCACGGGGTAGACCGGGCTGTGAACTAGAGATGATAAGGGGGAGACAGAGTGGGCACGGGGTAGACTGGGCCGTGAACTAGAGACAATAAGGGGGAGACAAAGTGGGCGCAGGGTAGACTGGGCCATGAACTAGAGATGATAAGGGGGAAACAGAGCAGGCGCGGGGAGGACCGGGCCGTGAACTAGAGACAATGAGGAAGAGACTGAGTGGGTGTGGGGTAGACCAGGCTGTGAAGGAGACAATGATAAGAAAAAGATAGGGGGGAAGCCTATCTTGTGGAAAAACTGTAACAGACATTGACAGGCTAAAGGGTCAAAAGAAGCTCACTTTGCTTCTTGATGGCTGGGAGGATCTCCTCAAATGAAGCTTATATGGATCAGTAGCTGTTGAAATCAATCACCACCCTATTGTCTTGGCACTTGAAGATATGACAGGAAATAGGGGTAATGCCAATAACCTCATTACTGTCACATGAAAAGCAATAAGCAAGATGGAGATTGGAGATGGAAAGAATATTATAGCTATTACCACAGATAATCCAACTGTTATGCAAGCTTATCATTGTTACGGTTTTTCTCCCCTGTCATTGTATACTTCTGGTTGTTCATTTTGCTTCCATAATCTTCTATAGAGGACGACACATACCGCGTGTCCAAACCGCTTACCTGCTTCTGTGTGGACCCTCCTCCCTGTTTGTCTATAGTCTACCTTTGACTACCTCCTGTACCATGACTATCAGCATGGACTCACCTCCTAACTAGGTTCTCTTATATCTAGTCGTTCCCTCTTATTCTGCGGCCTTCCATATAGTTCTATAGCCTCCGTGCGCCTCTTCCCTATTATAAGTAGCTAAATCTCCACCATGTACTTCTCTCTATTCTTGATCTGTGCAATATTAGCATACCATCTTGAGTCCCTCCTTTGCCCCCAAGTCCCAGAAGTTCTTAACAAGTCTTAAGAATGTCCTCCTAGTCAAAACAACTCCCAAGAACTCCTGACATCTGTTTGACCCTCTATCAGACGTCAGTCTCTTCGTGAGTATCGCCTGATAGTCATCACTTCTCAAACCCTAGTCTTCCCTCGTACGCTACATGTAACAAAAGATCAAGAATTCCTCTTTGGTCTCATCTTTCTAGGTGAAGGATCCACCACCTCTTCATCACGTCGTTCAAAGCCCCCAGAGATAGTGACTCCGAACTCCCAGACCTCTCCCAATACCACTTACCCTCGAAATGAATTGCCGGGTCCAGCAGAACCCCACTCCTTGACCCATCCTTTGCACCCTCGTCCAAAAGTCAAAGACCAAGCAACCCCACCCAGTCTAATCCACCCACTCGTCAACCTAGCCCACCCCCTTGCCAACCCAGTCTGATTGACATCTCTTGCTCACCTTCTCCAACAATGCCCTCTGAACTTAAGGCTGCTCTTCCGGCTGACTTCTCCAGATCCTCCTCCAATGCCTCCTGCTGGATGAAGGCCATGAACGCTTATTTCCAGATCAACACAAATCTCTACCCAGGAGACCCTGAAAAGATCATGACCACCCTTAATAAGATGCCCGCTGGTTGAGGGGCCTCTTTTGCTGAAGCTTGGTACAACAAGATGGCTGACTGCACCATCGCCTCTGGAAAGACCTTCCAAGACTTCATCAAGGACTTTGAAACCACCTTCTTCCCCTATGACGTGAAAGCTTCCGCCCATTTCGAACTGGCCAAATTACGCCAGAAAATCACCCGCTCCAATGATAGTTTTCAACAATACATCACTGACTTCCAGAACCTCGCTGGAAAATCCGACATCACTGATGAGACCACCCTCATCGACCACTTTGCCCTGGGACTGGACCAACAAATTACTACCATGATCCTGTCCATGGGAACCATCCCCACCACCATCACAGACTGGGTAACAAAGGCTAAAACCTTCCATGCTCAGAAGATGCGAATCCAAGTGCTCCGCACCGGAACCACCACCACCCCTTTTTCATTCAACAACAACCACTCCTCCAGGGACCCCAATGCCATGGACGTCGACTCATCCATTACCCTAACCAAACTCACCCCCGCTGAATGAGCAAAGTGCATCAAGGAAGGTCGATGTTTTCACTGCAGAACCATCGGCCATGACACTTGCAACTGTAGGAAAACCCCGAGTCGCCCCCAGAACGTACGAAACACCACCCTTACTGCTACTCCCCCACCCCCACCTCCTCCTATCCCCATCCCACTCTCCCCCCTTCAACACTATGTAAATTCCCTCCACACCTCTGGGAAAAATGAGGCCGAGATCCTCTCTGTCCTCAAGATGTGTTATGATGAAGACGGAGAAGAAGTAAACACCATCCAATTTGCCAACATATAAAAGGCAAAGGATTTTTGAAAAGAGAAGCTGCTTCGATGTCTCCTTCCCTAGATTTTACCCATGTACTTGTAGCATCACAAGGAAATAGAACCCTTCATTTGGATGTCAAAATACAAAGTGTCGAAACCTCTGCCCTTATTGATTCGGGCGTGACCAGAAATTTCATTGACCCTCGTCTTCTACCTAGAGGAAATTTCCGTCTCACTAAAGTTCCCCATCCAATCCTTGCTTATAATGTAGATGGAACCCTGAACTCCTCAGGGACAATCTGCTGGACTGTGACAACCACAGTTTCCCATGGCTCCTTCTCATCCATCGAAACCCTCTTTGTTCTCCAGCAAAAAACTCCTCAGATTATCCTCGGTATGCCCTGGTTAACTAAATGGAACCCCGTCATTGACTGGAAGAAACGCACCATCTCCATCTCAACATCTTCCCAGAGGGTCGAAAGGACTCTTCGTGAGGGCCCTCCCCAAAGGGAAGTTGAGAAGGAAGAGATCTACAAACTAACCATCTCCACTGAAATTGCCCAGAAATCAACACCCCCTCTAACCACGGTCCCCGATTTCTGCGAAGATTTTGCTGATGTCTTCGCCAAATCCACCCATAACATCCTTCCTGCCCATCACCCCTTCGATCACACCATTGATCTCAAAGACTCTTTCGTTCCGAAAGTCACCAAGGTCTACTCCCTGAACCCCAAAGAAAAGGAATCCCTTAGGGAGTTCATCGAAGAACACCTCAAGACTGGTCACATCGTCCCATCTAAATCCCCTCAAGCCTCCCCCTTTTTTTTTGTTTCCAAGAAAGACGGGACCCTTCACCCATGCCAAGACTACTGATACCTAAACTCCCATACCATCCGAAACGCCTATCCCCTACCCCTCATCGCAGACCTCCTAGATGATATGAAGGATGCCAACTACTTCACTAAGATGGACATCCGTTGGGGATATAACAACATCCATATCCGCAAATCCAACCAATGGAAGGCAGCGTTCATCACTCCCCTCAGACTTTTTGAACCTAGAGTGATGTTCTTCAGGTTTTCCAATGCCCCCTCTACCTTCCAGTCATTCATGAACCACATCTTCACAGACATGATCGCTGAGCAATGGCTGAAGATCTATATGGATGATCTAGGCATCTGCACTAAGGGCTCTCTCTCTCTCCACCACGAATGCACCCGATGCGTCCTCCTTTGCCTATGTGAACACAACCTCTCTGTTAAACTTTCCAAATGCTCTTTTGACTCCCCAACCATGGAGTACCTGGGTCTCATCATCGGAAATGGGGAAGTACAAATGGACCCCCACAAACTCTCCACCCTCAAAAACTGGAAACCTCCCACCACCATCACTGGGATCAGATCGTTCATTGGATTCACCAATTTTTACCGAAAATTTATCTCCGATTTCTCCAACATCATCACTCCCCTAGTTTTTCTAACCAAGAAAAATGAAACCTGGAATTGGACTCCTCTCCAACAAAAAGTGTTCCACTCTCTCATCTCTACTCTCTGCTCTGCCCCAGTTCTTGCCCTTCCCGATCCCTCTAAACCATTTTCCATTATGACCGATGCCTCCCTGTCCACCACGGGCGCAGTCCTCATGCAACCCGATCCCAACGGAGATCTTCGCCCATTAGCTTACTTCTCAAAGACCCTTGCCCCCGCTGAGCGTAATTATGACATCTACAACCAAGAACTCCTTGCAGTCATTCTTGCCCTCTCTGAATGGCATCATCACCTGCAATGTGCTACTCATCCCACCACCATCATCACTGATCACAAAAACCTTTCTTATCTACATGACCCCCATAAACTATCCTGACGACAGGCTCGCTGGACCCTTTTCCTCCAAGACTTCGACATCGTTTGGAAAGTTACCCCTGGCACCAAGATGGGACCAGCGGATGCTCTTTCTCGCCACGACCATATAGATACCTCCCTCAATAACATCAACTCCCCTATCATCCCTGAACCCCTCATCATCAATGCACTTGATCTCACTCTTACTAACCTCATCAAGTCTTCCACACCTTCCAACCCACTGGTCACTCGAGCACTGGAAGCCATCTCCTTGTCATCCCCCTTATTCCCCCGATCCCTTGCCTCCGATTGGACTTTTGAACATGGCCACCTATTCTTTCGTCACCGAATGTACGTCCCACCATCTGCCAGATCTTCACTGCTGCATACCATCCACTCTTCCCCACTTACTGGCCATATGGGCATTTTCTGTACCAAAGCCATCCTCGAATGAGACTTCTGGTGGCCAGGTCTAGCCACCTTCGTCAAACACTTCATCACAGGTTGCCCTATCTGCCAACAGAACAAAGTCAACACCCACCCTTCACACCCCCCCCTCCTTTCTATTGCATCTACCTCCCCCCTCCCCTTTCGCCAACTCTCGGTTGACCTTATCACTGACCTCCCGCTATCCCACACCTTCGACTCTATCATGGTCATGGTCAACCATGGCCTTACAAAGGGGGTAGTACTCCTCCCCTGCTCAAAAACCATTGATGCCGCCGGAGTGGCCCTTCTTTTTTTCAACAATGTCTTCAAACGATTCAGCCTCTACAATTCCATCATATCCAATCATGGCCCTCAATTCGCCTCTGCCTTCACTCTTGAACTTGCTTGTTTACTCAAATACGACATTCGCCTATCATCCGCATATCACCCCCAGACTGACAGCCAAACTGAACGGACGAATCAGGAACTCAAGGTTTACCTACACATCTTCTGTGCCAATAACCCCCACTCCTGGTCAGCAGCACTATCTTCTGCAGAATTCCATTACAACTTGGCACCCCACCCATCCACCCAGAAGTCCCCATTCTCCCTACTCTATGGCTACGAACCAAGAACCTTCCCCCCCCTGGGGAAAACCTTCATCCCTGCCCTCAAAGATCACCTAGCGATTCTTGATGAGAACCAAAAAGAAGCCCTTGCTGCTTACAAATCTGCCTGAAAATTGATCTCCTCCTGATCGCTCCACAGCTTCTCCCCGTGGAAAGTCGGGGACCAGGTTTGGCTTGAAGCGACCAATCTCTGCCTCCAACTCCCATCACGGAAATTAACTCTGAAACATTATGGTCCCTTTGAAATTACCCGTGTACTATCTCCGATATCTTACAAACTTCAATTACCCCCCACATGGTGCATTCATGACACCTTCCACGCAGCCCTTCTGTCCCCATACCGAATCACCCAAGCTTACGGCACTCCATTCCTATGGCCACTGCCTGACATCATTAACCGAGAAGAAGAATACAAGGTTGAGGTAATTCACAGTCACAAGGGTCCAAAAACTAAACAACGATTCTTGACATCATGGAAAGGCTACCCACGCTCAGAAGACACCTGGGAACCCAAGTCAAATCTCTGTCATGCAGCTAAAATCCTTTCCACTTATAAACAACAACACTCCCTCTAGGCCAATCAAGCTCGTAAGATGTTGGTCTCTCCGTGAGTATCGCCTTACCACCTTGAAGTTTATGCCCTCCGCTTTCCTCTTCTTCCTCAACGATGTTCTCTTCCTCGCCAACAACCACCTCCTCCCCTTCGCTCTCCTCATCATCCTTGTGATCGCTCTTATGATCACAGTGAGCCTTCCCTGGATTTCTTCCAGAACTCAACAGACTCTCCCTATTCGCCTCAATCCTTGAAACCCCTGCGCTCACCCGCGCAATTGAACTTCACCCTCTCTTCCCTGAAGACGAGGTGACCCACTCCCTAATTCGCACGTACCACACAGTCGCTTCGGCCCTCCACCTCGCTGAATCCCTCACCCCACCTGACCCAGCCCTCTGCTTCGCTATGACAGAAGCCCACCACCATTTGCTCACTGCCTTATCTCTCCATGGCTTCGGCTCTTATGCCGAAGAAATCCCCCAAGGACTCATTTACCCCACCATACATCACATCCTATCCTCCCTTCCCCCAGCCCAACGCAACCAATATACCCAATCCGTCGAATCTTTTTTATTAGCACAACCCCAACCTCTCTCACTTCCTATTCCCCTGCCTTGCTCCCCCGCAGCTCTAGCATCCAGATTGTCATCCCCCCCCCCTCCAGACACTCCTACCATCGTAGGCACCTCCGAAGAGTCCAGCGAGGAAGAGGAAGAGGAACCCTGTCCCCCGATGTTCCCGGTAACCACCACACCTCAGACCTTGGTCATGCCCAATGGCAACACCATCATGTCCTCTCCTTTTCAAGTCCTCCCTCGTCCTGACGCCCTCTGCCTCCCTCCTGCCACTCCCACCACCCAATGCTATCAATGTGATCACTCAGGTCACTATAAGCAGGATTGTGTCTACTACGAGTGCCCCCATTGCCACGAATATGCTCCCAGACACAATGCAGTTTGGTGTTTGCTTTTCCAGTGTGGCTTCTGTAACAACTGGGGTCATATGGACCACTTCTGCCCCCATCGCCATTGTGGCCGTTGCACTGAACCTGGGCACATCATTGCTAACTACCCTTTTGAGGTTGCATCCCCATCACAGCAGAGTGCCGTTTTCAGGCCTGGGACCTCCCTTAGGTGACGCCCTTGGATGGGACAGGTGTTACGACGGAACCATCAGGGGCAAGGCAGAACAAAGGTGTCTGGACTAGTGTACTGGGGGAATGCGGCGGAACTGTCCCGGTGGGTTCTACTACCATGAGAGGGGACTCATGGCTTTCGAAGATGAGTGGCGGAGAGATCAGACCTCAAGGTGGCCCCAAAGGGCAAGGGCAAAGGTGACCAGACGGGAGATGGTTATGTATCGAAGTTAATGGTCAAAGTGAGGAATACAAGATAGTCGTACTATGCTTATATACCGCTACGAGGAGTGCACAGACCATGTAACATATATATGGTATGCGTAAGAGTCATGAGGACATGAGAGAGATCTATGGATAGAGACAAGGGGATATGTCGATAAGCAGGCGTACCATGAGGGACATGTGATGGCCGTCTAAGCTGAAGGGATGCACAGGAACACGTAGGTATAAGCAAAGGCACAAGGAGTGCCAAGGCGGCAGATAGGGGATGGCTGTCTAGGCCGAGGGGACATGAGGGGACGTGTAGGTATAAGCGAAGGCACGAGAAGTGCCAAGGCGACAGATAGGAGATGGCTGTCTAGGCCAAGGGGACACGAGGGGGCACGTAGTAGACGCGTAAGCTAAGACAGGGGCATGCAGTAGTGCCAAGGCAGGGGATAAAGGGTATGCATGGGAGGGACGCATAAGCTAGGAGTGAGGGAGTCCACGGGGGATACCGGGACGAGGTGGGGAGAGGACCGGGATATGTGGGGCAAGTACCAGTCGATAGCGAGATGCAGGTTAGGCATAAGCATCACGTGGAGGGACACATAGGTCACGAGGGGTGAGCGGTCACGTGAGGATCATGTGGAGGGTCCTAGAGAGGATGCTAGAGGGTACTCGGAGGTAGCCAAGGACTAGGGGTAAGACGAGGGTATCTCCAAGGTACAGGAGACCAGAGGTCACATGGAAGTCACGGGGTTGTGGAGATCATGTGGTAGTCATGAGTGACTATGGAGGTCGCGAAGACGTGACGGGATGACGTGGTGCCGGAGGTAGCTGGAACTAGGGGTTAGCTAAGGGTTAGCTAAGGGTGACCGGATAGCCTAGGGGCTAGCAGTGACGAAGATGGGCTCAGAGGTAGCTGAGGACTAGGATAAGGGGACGAAGGGGTACCATTGCAGTGGCTAAGAAGAGAGGGGTACTCTCCTGCAGGGTGAGCAGAGGTGCGTGGACGAGGGATGAGGACACGTGACGAAGGAAAAAGGATAGGGGCATACGCGAGTTGTAACAATGGGCTGATTGTTGAGCCTGGGGCTCAACTCTATGAAAGGGGTAATGTTATGGTTTTTCTCCCCTGTCATCATATACTTCTGGTCATTCGTTTCACTTCCATAATCTCCTATAGAGTGTTACCGTTTTTCTCCTCTTTCATTGCATACTTCTCATTATGTCTTTTGTCCGTTGGACTAACTGGAGACGTGTACCTTCATCACACCTCTCCTCAGCTTATCTCGTTATCGTAAGCTCTTCTGCTATCTCTCTAGTTTGATTACATGTCACCAATCATGGCTATTCTTTAACTATCTCATCGGACTAACGCCTCCTCGCTAGTTCTCTCATACTAGCTAGTGCTCCATTACCTTCCACCAGTTTCCATCTCTCTTAGTCATCTTTCTTCCTTTATGTTCTATATGTTTCCATGGTCCGTGTGCTGGTCCCTGTCCTATAAATATCCATAGTCCATACACTTGTAACTCATACTTGATCTGCGCAATACAAGCGTACTTCTTGTGTCATCCCTAGTCCACATCCTTAGTCTCTTAAATCCTAGTTCCAATCCTTCATCTTAAGAAGTCGGTCTCTTCGTGAGTATCACCTTAAGAAGAACAATTCCCTCGAAACCATCGCTTGTACGCTTCACGTAACAAAAGATCAAGTATATCCCTGGTCCCACCTACCTAGGTGACGGACCCATAAAACCTCACCACGTCTTACCGAGCACCTGAGGAAGAAGACTCCGATCTTCCTGACCTCACCTTATATCGAAACCCCCGAAGACTCGCTGGCTCCAGCCGAGCCCCCCTTGACCCATCTTTAGTAGGACGAACCCCCCTTTGTCCATCCCCAGCACCACCTAGTCATCCCCCTCATCAACCCAGCCCTCCCCTTCGTCAACTTGGCCCTCCCCCTCCCCGTACCCCAAGCCCCATCAATTGGTCTAGATCATCCTCGCCCACCATGCCCTCTGAACTCAAAGCCGCCCTCCCCGCAGACTTCTCCGGCCTCTCCTCTGATGCCTTCCAATGGATGAAAGCCATGAAAGCGTATTTCCTGATCAATAACGCCCTCTACCCAGGCGACCCCAAGTGGATTATGACTGCTCTAAACAAAATGCCCACTGGTCAAGGAGCCTCCTTTGCCGAAGCCTGGTATGATAAGATGGGTGACGCGACCATCGTCGCTGGAAAAACCTTCAAAGACTTCGAAACCACTTTCTTCCCCTATGACATCCAAGCCTCCGCCCGCATCGAGCTTGCCAAACTTCGTCAAAAGACCTCTCGCTCCGGAGACGGTTTTCAACAGTTCATCACTGACTTCCAGAATCTCTCTGGAAAGTCAGGAATCACTGACAAAGTTACGCTCATCGATCACTTCGCCCTTGGACTTGACCACCAGATCACCACTATGATTTTATCCATGGGAAACGTTCCCACCACCATCGCCGAATGGGTAACCAAGGCAAAGGCCTTCCATGCCCAGAAAATGAGAATCCTTGCACTTTGAACCGGCTCCACTCCCACCCCCTTCTCTTTCAATCAACGAACCACTTGAGACCCCAATGCTATGGAAGTCGACTCCACCACTCTGGCAAAACTCACGCCCACTGAGCAAGCTAAGTGCATCAAAGAAGGAAGGTGTTTCTGCTGCCGAACCATCGGCCACGACACCCAAAACTGTCGAAAAACCAATAACCCCAGCGCTAACACCCCCCGAACTGTCCAGATACGAACCACCACCACCGCCCTCACCAACACCCCCACCCCTAGTATTCGACCCCCCGCCCCTCCCCCGAAACAAAACTCTCCACTGGAACTTTACGTCAATTCTCTTCGCACCGGAGGCAAGGACGAGAAAGAAATTCTCTCTGTGCTTAAGATGTGCTATGAAGAAGACCCCAAGGAAGTTCCTGGAGAAGCAGTTAATGGAATTTCCACTGCCAAAATCCAAGAAGTCAAGGATTTTTGAAACGAGAAGTAACCTCGATGTTTACTTCTCCCAATGTACTAGTAGCTTTACCAAACAATAGAACCTTGCGTCTCAAAGTCACTGTACAGCAAACCGTCAACACCACCACTCTCATAGACTCCAGAGCAACAGGTAACTTCATCAACCCCAGACTCCTCCCCAAAGGACGCTTCACTCTCCGATGACTCTCCCCCCCCATCCTAGCATTTAACATAGATGGCTCCGAAAATCGATCCGGTCGAATCAACTGGGCAGTCAAAACATCGATCAATTGCGGCGCCATGTCATTCCTGGAAACACTCTTCGTTCTTCGCCAAAAGAGACCTCAAATCATTCTCGGCACCCCTTGGTTAACCTCTTGGAACCCCATCATCAATTGGCAAACGCGCTGTAGAGATCCGTAGGTCTCTATGGTCGTAAACCACGATTTCAACGGGTTTCACCATCACCGCATCATCACCTCTGTCGTTCATTCCAACCGCCACTCAGTCCAGAGCCGGTCCCGTCCACCTCCGGTCCCATCCGTTGAAGTCCGGTAGCCCGAGTAAGTCCGCCCGGTCATATATTAGACCGGTTCTTTATCGTTTCATCACCCCTTCTTTACCGGTCCTTCGAAGACCTTTCCATACGATCCTGCATACCATTTATATCCCTCTGCAATTATTTACATTCGTATTAGTTCACCCGGACTTGTCCGGACTATAAGTACCATGTACTTAGGATTTCACAATCCAGTTTCCTTCACGTTGGATTCTCACCACGCCACTGTATCTGTCCGAATCGTCTCTGGCCCGTCGCCATCATCGTTCGTCACGTCCCCAATGCTTCCCGCTCGTCACCTTCTCTACTCCGGACTTCCGGTCTTCTTCTGGACTGTTCTCCCTTGGGCAGCACCCACTCGGGCAGGTCTCTCTTCAGCTTCTCTTCGTAGTTGGACCCCTTTGGGACGATATTCGTCTCCTTCAACCCACCTGCAGGCTCAGGACTACTCTCTGCTAGTCCTCCGAGTCAAGTTTCCTGTTTTACAACTGGAGCCCACCGCGAGGGGCCCACAGAAGTATTCAGGGAGATCCTCACTTTCCACCCAACTTTTTCTTGAAAATTTTACTGACACTATTCGGGATCCGATATCCCAATAGTCATATTTGTTTCAGCGCATCGCAACCGCCGCCGTCACCTGACGACCAACGATGTCTCCCATCACCGAAACATTTTACCCGAGCCACCTGAGCTCGGTTACGCCGTAACCGACGAATTTTTCCATCACTCCGCCCGGTCTTGTTGCTAACCCTGACCGCCGATCCTGACAGACCTTAATCATATTTGGGCAGATCTAGCCGAAGACCGAACCGTCTCTAGCTGCCAACAAACGCCGATCCCTATCCGTCCATCTGTGACATAGTCAACTGACAGCAGATCCGACAAGTCCAAAATTCTGATTCCCGATTAGGCTAATTGCGCTCCTGACGCAACTACCGCCATTGGGACTGGTATTAGAGTTTCAATAACTGCCGACGAAACGTCAATCCGTCCCTGGCCCCTATCTATCGGCCGAAACTCAATCTCCACGCCCGACCATCTGTTACAGTTTTTCATCAGGATAGGCTTCACCCCTATCTTTTCTTTCCCTAGATCTCTAGCCCACGGCCCGGTCTACCCCACGCCCGCTCTATTTCACCCTTGTCATCTCTAGTCCACGGCCCGGTCTACCCCACGCCCGCTCTGTTTCCCCCTTATCATCTCTAGTCCACAGCCCGGTCTACCCCGCGCCCGCTCTGTTTCTCCCTCATTGTCTCTAGTTCACGGTCTGGTCTACCCCGCACCTGCTCCATTTCACCTTATTTTTAGCTTATCTTGCCACATGCCTCTCATCGCCCAGGACTCCATTGTCACATGTATCACTGTCTATCTATCACTGACGTGTATACCTTAGTCATATCCTAGATTCCTTCGCATTCCACGACCTTCCATGGTCCGTGCCCATATTTCCCTAGTATATAAACCTTAGTCTTATATCCTTGTACACCATTCTTGGTCTCACTTTTACCACCATGTAACTACTACCTCTGGTGTATTGTGCCAATACCATGCAACCTCCTTTGATCTAGTGTCTACCATCCTGTCCTTGATCTGAGCAACTCTCAATCAACCATGATATAGCCTAGAAGACTTCCTTCGCCCTAGTGCAGGTTCATGGCACAAGAACGTAACACCATCCTTTCCGTACCCACGTCATCCACTACCGGTCCACACGTCATCCCCCAAACGACCCGGTCTACGTCTGACATGTCGTCAACCTCCTTCCAGATGCCGCTAGGGTTTCACCCAGACGCCCCGAAGTTCACCGGTCTATCTACCATCGCCCTACCGCCCTTCCTTGCCGAAGTAGACTGGCTCGGAAATCTG
>JBBPLO010000334.1:0-20892 GCA_038089835.1 Retiboletus flavoniger
AGATATATCAAATCTTGCTATTAACAGCATTGCCTGGAAGACGTACACTGGCCAATCTTGAGATCACGCAGTAGCAGACTAGCCTGTGAAACAGTGTCTGAAAACAATCTGCGTTAATATGTCTCGATGGTCCGTGGAGGTGAACCTACTGTAACTATACAGAACAAAGTACATGTTCGCCATTGGCTGGCCGGGATGCAAATATCCTGCAATCATTTGTACGAGCGTTTCTATTCATAAACTTAGCCGAAGTGAGTGACATTGATCAGATCGGGAGACTCACGGATCGAGAGACCGATACCCGTAATGGCGTACAAGGCTCCAAAGAAGAGGATGGATATGATTGCCAGCAGCACAGATATGACGAAACCCCACCATGGCAGAGTGGAGTTGCTCTTGTAGATGACTGCTAGAGCCACCACAAATGATAGGACGAAAGTAGCGTAGTACCAGCTATTCGGGGTGTCAGGGTACTAGAATATGAAGTTGTTTGATGTATATTATTCGAATCGCAGAGGGAACAAAGGTTACCTTGAGCATTTGAGCGTAGTGAGGGTCAATATCCTCATCTTCCTTGAGCTGCTTTCGCATGCCATCGTCCTTCCAGAACTTCCAGTTCACGTTTTTCCACCTAAACTCTTTCCACTGCTTGCGAATGCTGGAAGGAGACATCCAGCTCCAGGCCCCGTGCAGGTCATCGCGATTCCAAAGGAGTAAGTGAGTGAACGTAGCTGCCAACGCCATGTTGGCGGCAATAAGATATACCGTCCATGTTCCGGAATAGTATGGCAATCCCTGTTCCGCGAGGAGAGTGGGGTCGACTTCATAATTTGCATTCAAGATCAAGGTCTGGTCGTACACGGTGCCGTTCTCGTAGAACAACAGTTGAGAAAGCTATAAGGCGCAATCAGTGCGATATAAAGTATAAAGTATGCGTATACATACGAAGGGGAAGTTCTGGGATTCCCATATATTGTTGTAAAAGACAGCAACGAAAACAACCCTAATATGAGCATATCAGATAAGCTCGGTGGATTCTTCACTGCACACCCACGTGCATAGTATATAACCGATTAAACCGGAAAGCTGTTGTCTTGTTAACCACAGCTACTGGTTACATAGTCCGCCTTGGACCTACCTGGGATCTCAGGGGAATTGCCATGGGGTTGTAACCGCCAGCAATGTACTACGAATTGGGATACATCAATCACCGCGGTGGCAATCTTGTGTGAAAACTGACCTGCCAGTCGAAGCAAATGGAGAGAAGACCAAGCCCTTCATTTCCATTACTTCCACCGAACACTCGGGAGACGGCCGCGTTGTTCGGAACAGCAAGGCAAAAGATAGACAAGCCGGTGAGAAGCGGGAATACCCATTCCGGGAAGAGTTCCCAGATAAAGATCCTGGAGGTTCACAGGTAAGCCACTAACCGAAACACTGGAACGGGGTGCGACCTACACTCCGAAAACGAGGTAGAATACCTTGAGTCTACGGCGAGCATTCGCACCATCATGGAAGAATGCATCAAGCATGGACATGAGAGGAAGCAGATTAGGATAAAGCATCTTTGAAGGATAGAGTAGAGTTGCTTTTTCGTCGCAGTGCATCAGAGGACATATCATCTAACCGTCCGAGTGAAACTCACATCTGAGTACACCACCGATACCGTAACCAAGGAGCTGACTGGAAAACAACAACAAGATAGAGGTTGCAGCGTTGGGGGTGATGTTGTAGTACAGACGCTGCACGGCAAGCACCTCCGTCGCAAGGGCCGAGTTTGCTGCCGCACTGGCCATTATGATGACGAAAGCATTTTCCTTTTTGTTGAAAGGATGCTGTACAGGGGTGAGATAGAGGAGATGCAGGGGTAATTAAAGCTTACAGGATTCAAGTAACGGAATAGACCATGGCGAGGGATGAAAGTCTCCATCGCAAATCCGAGAACGTATGATATGATGCCGAGGAACATCAAGGACACCGAGACAGTTTGCTAGAGACAGCGAGATGAGGTCAATACGAGAGCGGATATGAAGATGCTGAGCTTACCGGTTTAAAATAATAGATCTCGGCTGCTTGAATAAGAAGAAGAAAGTAGTAAACCGCAAAGAAACGTACCCAAGATGCTACCGAAAGCAGAGAGACCCAGCCCGAGGAAGAAGGAGCGGAAGGTCCACGGATTGAGGGAGGGATCGTCGTCAACAGAGACGACATGCGTTGCAATTTCGCGTTCGGTGTGGAGGACGACATCCGGGGCGTCATCTGTGAGTGAGCTTGATACGACCTCGACGTCCGCTTCTGTATAGTACAACTTTTCATCCTCTTTAAAGGACTTTTCGTCACTCATGTTGGGTACCTTGTTCATCGTGCTGGGATAGCCGCCGGATTGGACACCAGAGCCTCGGTTGTCCATAGGCAGAGATTTAGGTACGGGGTATCGCGACTTGGCCATTGGGAGGGGCTAGTTTAAGTATTCCGGTACCGGCACAGATCTACTAAGGAAAAATGGATATATTGGAAATGATATTTGCACGGGGAGATCAGTTCGTGTAACGGTATGCACGTGGATCGTACAGACTAACCGTATTGGCGATCGATCATTTTTCTTGGACACATTTTACTTGGGATGGGGTTCCTAAGAATAACTTGTGCGTCAACGTCCAGAGCAGTGTCGGCGTTTGAATTACTTTGAAGCAGGGCATGAGTGGAAACATGTCCCGTGCGACCATCATCCTTGCAATTAATATCGCTTAGAATTTCATCCTTTGTTTATCAATAGTTTCCGTGCCTACATCTGTTTCAACACTTCATGATGATTATTCACAGCAGTGAAAAACTTGCCAGCGCAATACAGTCCATTGACCTCGCAGATACTAAGTTGGGATCCTGTCAGGCGGTCGAGCAACGTCGGCCGGCATATTTCGAGTCATGTTTCAGCAGCTGGCACCGATACCAGCCGACGATAGGGAAGATCCGGCGTACATCTTGTTCTGTGCTCGCCGTACCCGACCCGTGGGTCACCGAAATCGTCGACCGTTGCTGTCCGGTAGAAGGACTTGCATTATGCATATGACTTGACTGCCTGAATGTATCATGTATCATGATCTATTTAGCCATACCCCGGCGATGCTTCCACGCATGACCGCGGGGTTAACTTGAAATTATACTTGTCAGCTTCTTGAACCATCCTCGCTACATGTTTTACCGGTCGCATGCGTGCAACAGGTATATAAAATTGCAATCAACACTGCACACAAACAGGTGGCCTTTGGGTATGTCGATCTAGCAAGAGGCCGTAGTCGGGCAACAGGGAGTTCTGTGCGATGAGGCTCATGAACGGCAGATGAAGGAGACGTCGAGCAAGCGAAAGTCCGTGGACTCTGAACAATCTAGATTGACCAAGCTAGGTGAGATGCATGGGTAAAAGTAGGGGGAAGTTTTGTGTGGGTAATCGAAGCGATCTGCACAGGCCTCGTACAGGAATGGGTATTCCCACCTGCGACGGGTTCCCTCAGCAGTACGCGGTGGGTCTCGGCACAGGGGTACGGAAAAACAAAGAAGGGACGTTCACGAGGTAACAATATGCGGCGAGTAAAAGATAACGTACCCGCGCTGAAGACCGCAGAACGAAGCTTCCGCGTGCACACGAGCGACTTGGCAAATATGCATCCCCACTGGCTAGACATCAGCGTATTAGAGGAGAGATGGCGGGATAGGTTTTCCTTTTTCAATGGGTGTTGATGCCGGGAATCACGGCAGCTGCGTTCCATTGGTGGTGGAGCGCAAGGCAGAAGGACGAGGGTACAAAGAACCGATCCAGAAGATCCGCACACGGATATGCGTGCGAAAGACGGCGAGCGGGTTCCCTACATTTTTGCGTCAGCATTGGGTATCTGATCTGTATCCCCACTTTCACGTTCCCCATACAGCAGTTTCGTATCGTCACTCAAGAATTATAGTAATAGGGACAGAGGCGGCTCAGTTTCCTACTCGAGCGAGGTTGTCCATGAGGGAATGGAAGAAGAACCGTACTGCATTATGACCGCTGAAAATGATGGGATAGTCCATGTCCGAGGTGTGCTTCACGCCGACGGCCCTGGCTGGCGTCGTCACCCGGCCACTCCCTGTCACGAAGAATCAACCCGACTCTCGAGAACGCAGATGCGTTCAATGGCGTAGGAAAGTGCTTTTGCGAATTGCAGACTCGCAAGCTCTGATACTCAACGTTGACCTTTGAACGTTCGGAGTGGTTTAAGTTGCACTTGATTCCACTTCGAGGTTGCTTCGAGGACTCAGTTTGCTAACGCGACTCAGGGTCTCCCACGCAAGTTACTCAGGCTAGGAGTCTGCGAGTCCAACATTCGATCTGCAGGCTACAGCACTGTTCGAAATCTGGTGTACGACGCTACAAGTAGTTTCGATCCCAACCGAACATCGCCACATATGTGTCTAGTTAAGATACATGCAGCGATCATAGTTGCCATTCTGGTTGGCGCCCCACCAGGCGGGAAAGAGGTGGGCGGTACCTGCTGCACCTTGGACGGCGAACGATAGGATGAACACCATAACTTGGGTGCCACCGTCGAGGGCTGCCAAATATTCATAAATGGCCATGCTTAGAAAAATGTTGAAAAGGAACACACCTGCTCCGACGAGGTAGTTGTATTTCTGGAACCAGCGGGGATAGCGCGTTCTGATCCACCACTGGGAGACGAACGCGATCGCAAAGAAAGACAAGATTGAAGAATTAATGCCCACACAGAGCCAGCCGATGTACGCGCTAAATGAAGGAATATAAGAGGCTGAGCCTGTCACGCGGAAATTGAGTGCATACCAGATGATAGGTGTGTAAAGGTAGTCAGCACGGAGCTTGGGCCAATAGCGATGGATGAGCCAGAACGGCACCGGCGCAGCAAGTCCGATTAGATATGACCATGGAACCCACTGGTACCTCATGCCGACGGAGAACAGTTCGTGACTAAGGCCACCCCATGCAATGGCTTGAGAGTTGTACTGCTGAGGTTGCTGACCGGACCAGATATTCGTTCCTTGAACAGAAAGTAGGATCTCCCGCTGGCTGTCGATGATGGAGTTCATTAAGTCTAGGAGTAATTGTGAGTATCTGCGGGAAATGGGGCTAAGGTCCCCTACAGTAATTCAAGACAGCGCCAAGGAGAGTGCCGATGATCTGGGCAGTGAACGAAGCACGAGGAGGGAGCTTTGCATCTGTCGAGATATATCAAGTTTTGCTATTAACGGCATTTCCTGAAAGGCGTACACTGGCCAATCTTGAGATCACGCAGTAGCAGACTAGCCTGTGAAACAGTGTCTGAAAACAATGTGCGTTAATATGTCTCGATGGTCCGTGGAGGTGAACCTACTGTAACTATACAGAACAAAGTACATGTTCGCCATTGGCTGGCCGGGATGCAAATATCCTGCAATCATTTGTACGAGCGTTTCTATTCATAAACTTAGCCGAAGTGAGTGACATTGATCGGACCAGGAGACTCACGGATCGAGAGACCGATACCCGTAATGGCGTACAAGGCTCCAAAGAAGAGGATGGATATGATTGCCAGCAGCACAGATATGACGAAACCCCACCACGGCAGAGTGGAGTTGCTCTTGTAGATGACTACTAGAGCCACCACAAATGATAGGACGAAAGTAGCGTAGTACCAGCTATTCGGAGCGTCAGGGTACTGGAATGTGGAATTGTTTGATGTCTGCTATTGGAACCACAGAAGGCCGAAAGCTTACCTTGAGCATTTGAGCGTAGTGAGGGTCAATATCCTCATCTTCCTCGGGCTGCTCCCGCATGCCATCGTCCTTCCAGAACTTCCAGTTCACGTTTTGCCACCTGAATTCTTTCCACTGCTTGCGAATGCTGGAGGGAGACATCCAGCTCCAGGCCCTGCGAAGGTCATCGCGATTCCAAAGGAGTAAATGGGTGAATGTAGCTGCCAGCCCCAGGTTTGTGGCAAGGAGATATACGACCCAAGTTCCGGCATAGTATGGCAATCCCTGTTCCGCGAGGAGAGTGGGGTCGACTTCGTAATTTGCATTCAAAATCAAGGTCTGGTCGTACACGGTGCCGTTCTCGTAGAACAACAGCTGAGAGAGCTGCAAATTGCATTTAGTGTGGTGTCTAGAGTAAAGCATTCCCGCACATACGAAGGGGAAGTTCTGGGATTCCCAGATATTGCTGTAAAAGACAGCGACGAAAACGACCCTGATAAGAGCAGATCAGACAAGCTTGATGGAGTATTCGCACACGCACATGCATAGTATGTACCCGATGAAGCTGGAAAACTGTTATCTTGTTAACGACAGCCATTGCTTACAGTCTGCCTCAGACCTACCTGGGCTTTCAAGGGAATTGCCATGGGGTTGAAACCACCCGAGATGTACTACAGATTGGGATAGCAGCTATCGCGGTGGCAATCTTATGTGAAAACTAACCTGCCAGTCGAAGCAAATGGAGAGAAGACCAAGCCCTTCATTTCCGTTACTTCCACCAAACACTCGGGAGACGGTCGCGTTGTTCGGAACAGCAAGGCAAAAGATCGACAAGCCGGTGAGAAGCGGGAATATCCATTCCGGGAAGAGTTCCCATATAAAGATCCTGGAGATTCCCAGGTAAGCCACCGGTGAAAACACTGCGAGGGAGTATGACCTACACTCCAAAAACAAGGTAGAATACTTTGAGTCTGCGGCGAGCATTCGCACCATCATGGAACAATACATCAAACATAGACATGAGGGGAAGTACGATAGGATAAAGCATCTTTGAAGGATAGAGTAGAGTTGCTTTTCATCGCAGTATATCAGAAGGCATATTATTCAAGCGTCCAGGGGAAACTCACATCTGAGTACACCACCGATACCGTAACCAAGGAGCTGACTGGAAAACAACAAGAAGATGGAGGTTGCAGCGTTGGGGGTGATGTTGTAGTACAGACGCTGCACGGCAAGCACCTCCGTCGCAAGGGCCGAGTTTGCTGCCGCACTAGCCATTATGATGATGAAAGCATTTTCCTTTTTGTTGAAAGGATGCTGGACAGGGGTGAGATAGAGAAGATGCAGGGGCAATTGAAGCTTACGGGATTCAGGTAACGGAATAGACCATGGCGAGGGATGAAAGTCTCCATCGCAAATCCAACAACGTAGGAGACGATGCCGAGGAACATCAAGGACACCAATACGGTTTGCTAGAGATGACGAGATGCGGTCAATGGAGCGAATGTAGAGATCTTGATTGAGCTTACCGGTTTAAAATAATAGATTTCGGCTATTTTGTATAAGAAGCAGAAGAAAGGAGTAAACGGAGAGGAACGTACCCAAGGAGCCGCCAAAGGCAGAGAGACCCAGCCCGAGAAAGAAGGCACGGAAGGTCCACGGATTGAGAGAGGGATCATCATCGACAGAGATGACGTGCGTTGCGATCTCACGTTCGCTGTGGAGGACGATATCTGAGGCATCATCGGTGGGTAGACTAGATGCAGCCTCGATGTCAGGTTTCGCGTAGTACGACTTTTCATCCTTTTCAAAGGACTTTTCGTCGCTAACGCTCGGCACCTTGTTGATCGTGCTGGAATAGCCGTCTGGATGGACGTCAGAACCTTGGTTGTCCATGGGCGGAGACTGTAGGTACGGGGTACCGTGAGGTGACCATTGGGACGTGCTGGTTTAAGTATCGTGGCACGCGCCTAAATCTACCGAGAAATGATGGATAAGATGCTATAAATGTATGGGGACAGGTACCGCGGGTCAGTCTGAGCAACCTCGGCGTGCGCGTGGGCTGAACTGACTGACCTTGTGGCACCTATACGAGGCACTTGCCAATCGGGGAATTCCAAGGAATAGAGCATGCTACTAACAATAACATGTGTGTCGATAAGTGCATCGGAAGTGTTGCCATTTAAATCATCCAAAGCAAGGGAAGCATGGAAAGATCCTTGTCCCGCGTGTCTACCATCCTTGAAAGTAGATTGCTGAGAGTTCCATCTTCTATTGATCATGAGTGTCAAGATCTACATTCAGTGTTTCGATAATGCATCATGATTCACGACAAAACTTGCCATGGTCCAGTGTGATACAACTCGTCGATCTCGCAGATACTTAGTTGACGATAATGTTGCCCCGTACTTCAGGTCTTGTTTCAGCTGTTGGCAGTGGGAAGATTCAGCACACCTCTGGTTAGCATGTGTCCTCAATCCGCACCCGGATTAATGCCGATATCAACGACCGTTCCTGCATAGTGACCTGACTGCACTTTGATATCATGCCCCGCTCATCGTGGCATTATTTCCACGACGCGTGGCAGTGGGACCAAATCTGAACCATTTCGTCTGTCGAGCGCTTGGTCCATGACCCCGAAGTTCTCTCAGCCCATCGTTTGATCCAAGTCTGCGCTGCACACGTTTTGCCGACCGTGTGCGTGCATTGAAGGACTGTGTCCGGAAATTGTTACCAAAACTGCTAAAACTAGCACTCTAGCGACAGTGTCTCTCCAATGGGTGACATAAACGAGCAACTCATCGTGCAAATCGGCTCTTACAACACTAACCTCCAAGCTGGCGCAGGTGTTCCTCAGAATCTCGTAGACTGGCTTGCTCCCACGTTTCAGGTTTCCTCCTTCCTCTCCAAGGAACAGAGAGCCCCGGATATTGTCGCCATCGGCTTCCAGGAACTACTTCCACTTCACCTTGGCCGTATGTCTCCCATTTCATATGTATGCAAGAGTGGGTCTGACAAATGTTTTGCGACCAACATAGTCGTTGGGCGCTCAAAGCCCGTCATAGACGAGAGGGATGCGCATATACGCACTCAGATAGAAGCACATGCCCCCAACAAAGAGTCGTATTCCCTCGTCGCAAAAGTTGTCAACGTCGGTGTCGCGCTACTCGTGTATGCCAAAGATGATGCGATTGCCCGCCATGTATGCGATGTGCAGACACAATGGACTGGCAGCGGACCTGCATATATGGGCAACAAAGGTGCTGTAGGTATACGATTCCGCGTCGCTGATCGTGGATCCAAAGTTGGCGAGGTCTTCACGTCAGTACGTTCATCCATCGTATTCCTCAGGCTCACCTAGCCTTTGGCAGTTTTGTCTGTGCCCATCTCACAGCTCACGCGACACACCTCAAACATAGGATAGCAGACTATCACCACATCGTCCGGACACTTCTCTTCCCGGCGTCGCCTTCGTTCCCTGATGAACCGCTCACAACCATGTATGCTACCTCTCACCTCTTCTTCTTAGGCGACCTCAATTTCCGTGTCGTGATACCTCCTTCACATCCACTCCGTACGGCATCCCGTGGAGAAGAAGCACTATCCATGCTTACTGACGAGAAAACACGAGAAATCCTGAAAGAGTACGACCAACTCGTCAACGAGCATCGGGACGGACGCGTGTTCATCGGTTTACGAGAAGGCCCTTTCTGGACATTCAAATGCACGTACAAATACGTGCTTGGTGAAGTCGACAAGTACAAGTACGCGAATTTCCATCCCAACATGTCGTCGCTCCGTACTAACTCCATATTGCACTATTCAGCACGAAACGAACGCCGTCGTGGACAGATAGAATCCTGTACACGACTTACACGGATTCACCGACTGCGCCGGACAAATCAGACATCACCAACATTTTGTACACGTCTGTTCCTTCATATGTCACATCAGATCATGTAAGTCAGCCTTCTCATACCACATTGTCCCCGATAGCCTGTTCATCACGGCGTTGTTGATGTCATTTTGTCGGTAGAAACCGGTGGTGTCCCTTCTTCTCCTCCCAACACCCCACGTATCTACTGCTTCATCATCAACGCCCACAGAGGCAGAACCGCCGTCGACCCCTCCCCGCCTTTGCTTACCCTCGACATTCACCCCAACGCCTGACCCTTTCGCAACGGTCAAGAAATACACAGGCCGCATATTGGACCGCATCGTCGGCTACACGTGGTGGCTCCTCATCCTTGTCGGTGCAGGTTCCACCGTCGTTGGCATTTTCAATTTCTTATGTGTCTATGCGAGTTGGAAGTGGCTCGGGCGCTGGTGGTGGGGGTCATCGAATGGAAACGGTGCTCCGACAGTCGTGGACACTGCATGAAGTTGCAGCCTGGAAGCTTCGTGCCTGTGTCTGAACAGGTTCAGGTAAGCTTGGTCGTATACCTGTTTATCGAGTTTTTTTTTGTATTTTCTTGGTTATTCAACTCGTTCATTTGTGCAACTGAGCGCATCACCTGTTGCGTTCAGGGATGGCGGGCGCCGTTATCACTCCTTTATCGCCAAAGGCATGTCGTTCACGCTGTGTAAGCTACTATCGGGTACATAGATAACAAGCAAGGCACCGAAGTCTGTATGTACAATCACGGACACCCACACAGGTCCTGCCTATCAGCCATCCTGAACTATAAACCCCTGAATTATTCCCTCCTGAAATAAACTGCGCCAAAAACAAGTCGCGTAATAACGCAGTGACTGACGACATCCCCGCAACTATTCCCTCCTTATCGCCCTGGGACAACGTCCTCTGTCGCAACCAAAATATCAGGAGTCTCCACGCCTTGATTTCCTTCTTCGTTCCCGTGGCCAAATACAACACGGTCGCCGACTGGCTTGGAGGGAATACGCACGAAGGAAACGAAGGTGAGCGCGAGTAATGTCGAGCACATCGACACGATCATGATAGCTTGCGGGAAAACTGCGACCGTGTTGAAATAGACAAACCCATACAACGCTGGGCTAATGACCTGAGATCTGTCGCATGCCAATGAAATAAACGACCACACGACCGCAAGAGCATGAGCCAACGCCGGGTCGTAGGACCAGCTAGAAACTAGCCTGATAAGGTGAACGGGAACACGTACCCAAGAGCTTGTATGACGCTGAGCGCGCCAAAGAGTTTACCGACTTCGCCCCGGTTTTGGGAACGACGATTCGTGTAGATGTCTATCGCGAGCGCCTGAGCAGCGGGTTGAAACCCCGCAGCGAACGAGCTGATTACACTCGCTAACGTGAAGAGTGCGCCTGTACTCGCGACCGCCATGCTCAGGAAGGCTAGGGTTTCCAACCCGGTAGAGGTGCGTGCCAGTGCGAGATCAAAAGCAGAACGAGAGGGGGGCAAACATTGGCCCGAGGCCATGGTTTGGGCCGAGCCTGGGAGTGAACTGTTGCCGCAGGATGGAGAAAGACCAGTAACGCCTCGAAGAGGTTCATCAGGTGTGGAGGGGAGCTGGATAGGGGAGGGCTTCAGATATTTGATGATGACTGTGATACTTTAAGCACAACTTTCCACAGCGCGAGCAGAATTCTTACGGGGTAAAATGACTGCCAAGAAGAGGGCGCGGATAGCACCGACAAATGAGATATAATAGCTTGTCTGATTTATATCGTCAGCGACTGAACGAACCCAGCCGCATTCTAGATGCTCACAACTTCTGGTGTCCAATTAAATTGCGCCGCAGCATATTGGAACTTGTAAGAGAGGGAACCCTGTGTTGGCGGAGATGAACAATCTGATGTCAAAGATATATCATAGTGGCGCTTACAAGGACGCTCGTAACAAGTCCGTAAGCCATGGCAATGAAAAACAAGTTCCAGTCTTTTCTACTTCGCTTGAGTGGATTTGCGTCCGGGGACTGTTCAGGTAGTAAGACGACGAGGGGACCCAGGGACGTAGTGACATTCTTCAAGACACCGAGAGCACCACCAATGGGCACTTGGCGGGCCTTTTCCTGCTTCCGCCGTAGGTGTGCACCCCGTGCTCTCGCCCGAGTAAGTGATTCCGGAAGGATGAATAGAATGAGAATAGTGTATACGCCGTGTAGAATGGAAGCGAAGTAGCAGACGGACAGTATAGTCCCCGTCGAGCGCATGAGGAGACCGCCAAGAGCAGGTCCGACAGCTACACCTGTAAACATAAGACCAAGTGAAAGTGCGAAGTATCGCGATCTGTTCCATCAACGGTTTCAAAAGATGGACGTAAAACCGACGCCGAGCACAACTGACCTTGTAGATGGCTCAGTTGTATCTGCTAAGTACGCGTTAGTAACCGCTATTGCAGCCGATATACCTATGGATAAAGACGGATGTTACATTCGGTAGACTAACCCTCGAATGAGGGTTATGCGAAGCACTCACTTCCACACAGGCCTTCGATCAAGAAGCCGATCAAAGGGAACCAATATCCGCCTGGCAATACATCCACGAACCATGCGGTGATGACATGAGTAACATCAGTCACGAGGAGACCAAATACTGAGGCAAGGATGACAATACGCCGTCCGGAACGATCAGAGAGCTGGGTAGACACCCTAAGCCGAATAGCCTACCAAGCTTTCGTATTCACTCACGGATCCCCACCAGCCAGTTGTGAGGCAACTGAGTATCCCCGTGCCAGTCATAAAGACTAAAAACGAGGTCAGACAGACGAAAAATAGGGAAATCGGCGCAAACCTGCGTTGAGTCTTGCAACGACCGCCTGCACGACTGGATCCGAGGCACACTTTTGTTGGGAATCAGGTTCACTTTGGGCATAGTCAAACGATGCGGTGTACGAGCTTGGAAGGAGGATGGAGACTGTGTCGACTGCGGCCTCACTGCCGTCAGAGACGTGTGGAATTGGCACATTAGCGGCGTCAATTGTCACGGGGTCGTGTGTCAGCGGGAATGCAAACGAATGTAGGTTATTCGCGACATATTCCGGTCTATGAACACGGCACGCAAGAGCAGTGTACATGGCTACCTTCGGGGCAAGTAATGCAGAGGCTCCGATGGAATAAAAGGGTAAACCAAAGATAAGCCTTGTAGAAGAATGAGTCAAGTTCAGAATCAATGACTGGCACTGACCAATAGGGAGAAGGCCTCTTCCACCAAGGAAGTCTGTTCCACGACGAGACTTCATGAGCGTGATTTTCGTTTTCCTCCTCCTCAGACGAAGGGGAATGGATCTGCTCCGAACCGAGGAGAGGGGACTGTTGGTGATTTGGATGAGAGTCTTCATCGTGGTCATCTGGATGTAGAGGGCGCTCTGCATCCCCGGTGCTTCTGGAGGGGTTCATGGCTGGTAGTGGAAGGAGAGTCGGTGGGCAGGTTATATTTAAATGCTGAGATAAGGCTGAGTGATTCGCCGCGCGCGCATGGTGACCTTGCTGCGGCCAAACTCGGGTGGGAGCACAACAGCCTAACCTAACATGGGGACTTGGTTGAAAATGGCGTAAGCATCTTTGACTTAGGACACGTAATTGGCATTATCTTATCGAGCCTCCGACCTCTTCCCACAGTCGAGATCGCTGTCTACAATGGTGAGCTCGATAAGCGGAAAATGCACGCAGAAATGCACTAAAGACAAGGCGGAAAGTCGCACACAGTTGATATACCCCAAGGCCTCAAGGATTCCCTCCGCAAATTTCGTTTCGCAAGGCGGAGCCAAGGGAGTGCTGCGCTCATCGTCAAGATCAACAAGGACAGACTCATCATGGAGGAGCAGGAACAATTTGACAACATCTCCATCGAAGAACTTGCGGAAGGTAGCTTGACCGAATCGATCATGGATTTGGGTGATAACAGGGATCGTCCTTTCCAGAGCTTCCTGAGAACTCACCAAGATACGTCGTGCTCTCCTACGAGCTCAAGCACAAGGACGGAAGAACCTCATTCCCATTGGTTCTCGTCAACTGGGCACCTTATTCATCCGAGATCAAACTTATGACTCTGTACGCAAGTGCATTTCTTGACTTCCAAAATGTCGTGCGTATAGTGTTTGGGTACTAGTCTTGTTCAATAACGACCGAGGTTCCTTCCAGGCGGACATATCCAAGACCATCGAAGTCACCGATGGTGCGGAGAGCCTTACAAAGGATGCTATCGATGCAAAGCTCCTCTCAACTTGATGGTTGACCGTTCCTATGTCAGTGGTCACACGTATAAATGATTTTAGATTACATCCGCACATTAGACGACAATTGGCATCAATAATCTATTGCACGTCAATATCCGACGAGACATGTGCTTTAGCGATCCCTACTGACGCGTACTCATTCCCGAGCACACCGACCTGAACAATTTCATCTCTTCTGTCTGGCCTAGCTTCCGAGCATCGGACTCCACTGTTTGGCATGGTTGAGGAACTGCACTACGTTCCACATACCAGATCGCAGCGAATGATTTGATGCTAAGCGCTGAGCATCGTTCTACACATAGGTACCTCTGCGGCAGCAACCGCGACCGCGTCATTCCTTCGGTCTTGGGAAGCTCATGATAATCACTCACTTTTCAAGAAGTGCAAACTGGTAAATCCTTAAGGCGAGATTGTAGTTCCACTCATCTAGCCTACAAGTATCTGTTGGATCAGCCCTGTCACTGAAACCAAGAGTAGCACTCCTGTGCAGAGTGTGAGCAAGTAGGCGCACCGCCAACTTTCGCTGCATCTGTTACAAAGCTACACCACCAATTCCTTTCCGAGAACTGTAACTAAATGTCTATCTTACCTTGAGGTGTCGTGATTCGTCGGCAACACTACGCAGAAGAGACCGATGCCTAGGCCTCCTTCAACATCGTCCTCATCACTGGTGTATTGTTCCATCTGTTCTTACTCTGTCATCCTCCGAATTTTACATAAAAATATGATACTGGAGACAATCAAACCCGGGATGTAAACGGACCGCATCGATGTCAAGCTGCGCTCCGCCAGGGCGTACGATTCCCTGTCAACTCCTCCCTTGACCCAGTGACATTCTCAGGCGCCGATAACGTAGGACCCAACGATACTACATCCACGCAGGACAAGTGACCCAAAGAGGATAAAACGGCACTGAAAAGGTACTATATATGGAGAGCTGCGACGGATGAAGTATGCAGTGAGACTTTTTACAGAGTTTCACGCGGCGTACAAGCATATACCAGGCTGAACGAGTGCGATGATAAAGACAGCGAAGATCACCTTATTGGACCATGGACAATGGCACTTGAATTCATCCCGTTCTCAGGAATTTATCCGAAATTGATACGCGTAGTTTTCCCCAGGTCTCAGTTGTCTGTTCTGACGGCGAGGTCGAAATTGTAGATTGAAACCAAGAAGAGGACACGATCGAGCTTACATCAGTTGTAGGAATGTTACGTTGTACTGCTCGCGGGAATGATCGAGATCATCAGGTCCAGAAGTCCTCCCCGAGAAGCTCCGCTCACGATAAATCGAGAGACTTTGAAGTTGTCCCATTGTTAGCTAGAGGGCCCGTTAAGTGGGAATTCCGCTGAATAAGAACATTACTCACCCGATCATCAACAGTGCCGTGTAACAAAGCTAGTGTGTGAGATTCAAGCTACAAGGTAAGGCGTGGATACACACAGCAAGTGCAACACCTGTCAGGTGCTCCATTCCGCTGACCAAAAGTATTCGGGGAAAAGACCGTATTGAGCATTACTCATATCTTGTACTAGGGTGATAACATGACCCCATGCGATGATACCCGTGGACGCAAGCGAAGTACACCAAGTCCGTCATGCTCCCTGCAGGTAGGCAGTGAGGTCACGCCCATGGCCTCAAGACGGCGGCCTCGTCTGATCCTATGTAAAGAGCTCACTTGCGACATTCGGAGATGGATGAGAAAGCACAGACTCATCTCGCTTGGCGTGACGTCCGAATTGACATATCTGGTGCCTATACATCGCATTCTCGAAACCGGCAAGTAGGAGTTCGGATTGTGTACTTAGCTACGATCCGTCAGAAATCTTACGCGACGGGTTGCTAGCCTTTCAATCCTCATGCGCTCCGTGGCCGCTAGCAATTCTCCAAGGGGATTATCTCTCGGTAGGATCTAAAACAAAGGTTGCGGTTACGGATGTTATCAACACATCCGGCTGAGAACATGGTCACGCTCGCAGGTTGTGTGGCACTATTTGACGGTAGAGCTCTGCCGAGGACATCCCGAGATGTCAAAGTGAGTCACTAACCTAAGGTGTGAAGAGCGTACGCAACGAGAGGAAGTTGGAGGGACGTGCCGTAGGTTAGCGTGAGTAGGTCCCGTACCGTTAAGAGGCCTCATTTTCGCAATGGAAAGTAATCCGGGTGACATAGCTTAGGGCACGATCGATAACGTCTATCTTCTGCTCGGGAATGACGTTTGGGTGATAGTGTAATTCCGGCAGAAGCGGGATACTTGGGGATGTCAACCCAGTAAACAGCAAAAATCTTCAACTTAGTCCTCGCGCCGAGTCGAATATAGACTTACAATGCTTATGGGCCTCATAAGCATGCGCAAGATGCTCTGATTTGTAGCCTGATGCTACCGTGATCTCCACCCTAATACCAGGCGACCATCGAGAAGACATGAGCAACCGTACATTTGCTAACACATTCCACCAGCGTGATTTTTACAACTCTGAACAAGGGGGAGCAACATTAGTGGTCTATACGCTTGCATATATCCTGCCCCGATGCCAACAGTCGAGCACCTGTGCGTAGCTGGCATACTTTGCGAGTTGCAATGGAGATGTATATGAGAAGTGTGATAATTAGCTGCGACTAAACACATGCTCTATTCCCTAGGAACGAAAGGGCTGGTGACGCGCTTGGACGGTGCCTCAATGATCGCCGGAAGGTTCCTTGCCATTTCCTTGGTACCGGCTGGGAATGGAAGATCATCCACACCTTTGGGTAATACCTTTTCATACTCTCCTCTAGCCTGATGAGCTTTCGCCACGCAGACCATTTTCTTCTTGGCATCACGAATCATGACTTGGGCATCATCGACGCCAGGAACGGCGCCTTTGAGGAAGATCAAGTCGAGCTGGCCGTCCACTCGTATTACGGTGAGGTTCTGAACAGTGATACGTTCACCCCCGAGCCGACCTGCCATCTTTTTACCAGGCCAGATACGACCAGGATCCTTGACGACACGTTAAGCCATACCATAGATTTGAAAACGAACCGGAGACACCACAAACCTGATGCGCACCAGTGGCTCCGGCAGAACGATGAGATACAGAGACACCGTGACTTGCTCGCAGGCCCTTAAAGTTCCAGCGCTTCATAGTGCCTTGAAAGCCTTTTCCAATACTATTTAACAGTCCGCGTCAGCAAAATAGCAGGTTGAATATCTGAATCAAGCCGTACGAGTTTGCTATGACATCCACATATTGCCCTGGGACGAAGTGAACGGCCGACAGCGCGGTACCTTGTTTGGGTTGGGATTTTGTATTGAGCTAGAATCTGAGGACTCACCAACGGGAACATGTGCGTCCGGCGTTACTGGAAACTCCTTCACGATGTACTTCGGAGGTACCTTGGCTTTTCGGAAATGGCCTTTCATCTGGTTCGTCGTCGTTCTACTTGGACGATCAGATGCGCCTAGTTGAACGGCATGGTACTCGGTCTGATCCGGTCGTTTGTACATGATGTTGGCCGTTACTTGGCAATTCTCGAGCTACAATACACTTAGTGACAAGCCCGCGACGAGTCTCAATACATACCTGGAGAACAGTCACAGGGACGCGCACACCATTGTTATCCCACATGACAGTCATTCCTCGCTTCCTCGCTATGAGTCCTGTACGAATCGAGTCTGCTGACCATTTGGGAGCGGCCGTAGAGCTCGACGCGTCGGAATTTGCAGCCTGGGCAAGTCTGGCGGCCGTATCATGAAGTTCCCTGCATTGTCGTAGGATTTGGCGTGGATTTTTCGAGAACGTCCAGGGTCTAAGCATCGTCTACGTTTGAATACAAATTTTGCTAGAGCTATAGCGGCACCAAGTGTTTTTCCTTGGTCCTGATGTTTCCTTTTTGGGTGTTCCAATAAAGTTGGTCCCTCGTGCTGGTGCCGCTTGCACTTCAAGTTGGATTCGCTGCATCCCGGCCCCAGTCACGCCCCCGAACGTTCAGATGGAATGGAGCATTGGCCCGGACATGAAAGGCAAGAAAAAACACAGATCGCGGACAAGTCGAAAGACAAGGGCAAACGGAAAGAACGCCGTCTAGAGTCGAGCTTTTGGCAATGGCCTCACTTGGAGCATGGGTCGATCGGCAGAACTACCTTGGTCTCGAATGACGGGAGGGTGCAATGGAGCAGTATTGTTGATACATTCCAGGGTATGTGGTCCATATGTCCGTGTCGTATCGTACCGATTCGTATTCTAGGTACGAGATGGTTGCCCCTGGGCAGACCAGCAAAGGTTTTTCCCGAGACACGTTCCCCTCAGGTTAACATACAAGAACATTCTGCCCGCCAGCGCGCTGGGAAAGGAGTGAGGGTTCACTTTTCCTCTTGACCATGACCGACTGATATGGCGTAATCTAGTTACAGTACCTTCGCACCTACTTTCCGGATGCTGACTTCTCCGACGACCTGCTTGGGAGTGCACTGGAAGCGGACGCCAGGGAAATTCGTCGTTTGAAAGCATTCGACCCTTTCCTCGGAAATCTGCTGGAGATTATACCTTCTCATCATACCCAAACCGAATCTACCGTTGTGTTTCCGATGGGTGAACTTGGCAGGGAACTTAGTGAGGACAACCATGGTCTTCGTGTCAAATTATATACTGATATTCCTCTCAGACATCTCTCGATTTAGTTTAGACAGCTTGGGAAATATGGTGTTCATCCCCGCAGGGTCACCGTCTTTTGCGTTTGAGACGCCAATTCTGCAAATCTCGTCTGCGGTTGGACCATCCGAGTGGATTGCCACACCATACCGCGCTCTGCTAATCCGTACACACACTTCATCTTCTCTCCTCCGCCTAGAACGTTCGAAGGTCACGAGAGAGCTCGACATTGCAAGGTCTGAGGCTGGAGACATTCCAATCATGGATTCTAAAATCCTGGCTTCTGGTCCTGACATTGTTGTTGTCAATCGAAATGGGAAGGTATACAAGTGCAATACATATCACGGCGGCAAGGCGATGTATGTTACGGTTGCCACTTCTATTGCAACGCCTAACCGCCTGTTCGAACTAGGCAGTTGGTTGGAGCCCACGAGGTCAGCACTGACAACGATTTTTGGCAACTTGGTGTCACCGGACGGAACGACGAATGTTTTCTTGCGTCTTGTAAAGCTGTCAAGCATGTTGATTTGAGGGTATGTGTCCATTTTTATTTGTGGAGAACCTCTCATTGCAACTACGCAGTCAGGAAATTCGTTTGCGGATGTATTTACTCTCGATCACCCGAGTGCAATTGTGACATCTTTTGAGAGCCCGACGCACGACTACATGAGTCGCATCACTACTACTTCCGACGTGGTATGGCTTGATGATCGTTTCCGCAGACGACCTCTATTGAGCTATAAGCATTACCGGAGTTTCGATCGGACTCTCAGAGTGCTAACTGCCAACCTCAGTGGTGGTATGTCCCTATCTTGCCTCACAGTGCGTTGCACTTATCAGTATTTCTAGCATCGTTCTCACTATTAACATCACGGCGAAATGGCATGGTCACCTTGTACGATGTTGGCAGAGGCTCTGATTGCCTCTTGCATTGTAACTCTATTCCATCTTGTCTGCCCCACGATGGATCGATGTTCATAGCGTTCGACGGCCAGGCACTTGTTGCGCCGCCTTCCGACGAGGAGCTGACATTCCTTCGCCTCTGTCAACGTGGGAGTATCCTTCGACAAGATATCCGCGTTGTTCGATCTGATGAAGACCAGCCAAGAGCTGTTCAGGAAAGCCATGTTACACATCAGTGGAGTGAAGATGTACAGACACTAGCGAAGCAGGTCAACGAACTACAAATTGACTTTGGCCCGGCTGGGGGAAGACACTATACCGAAGTGAACCTTCGAGGCGCTTACGAAAGTTCGTCGTTCCGTCTCCACAACAACACCTCTTCTCATGATAAATATAGAGATATTTGCGATTGCAGATGATACTCAAGAGGACACGGATCGAAACGCCTTCACGGGCACGGTGGCTCGATTACCCGAGGTTTGGAAGGACACCGAGGAAACCGCTGAGAGTATGCTAACAACGTAAGTCAGTTTTCTTCCTTGCCCAATGTTGACTGACGTATTTCTCTGCAAGGTCCGATGTCATATTTGGTGTTGGGGATGGGAACAAACACACAGCTCAGACTGATTTCCCCACTAGCAGCAATTTCAATTCAAAACATGTTTTTGACGCTTTGACGCGCGGTCATCTCGCCATCCAAGAACTCGTTGGCCTTGCACTGTGGCATTACAACATCCAAGACACGGCTGTTCCCGCTTCTAGTTACAATTCTGTTGACTGCAATACTTTGCACGAACATTTGAAGGAGCTGAGCCTCGTATCTGGAGTTGAAAGATATGACCCTTCTGTGCAGCGCGAGACGGAAGCCCGGGAGCGCCTGGTTCTTGACCTGGCACTGTCGAACGACGTGTATTCTACTAGGCCAATCGCAAAATCCCGCTCTTTTGCCGCAGGGGAGGCAACGCCGAACACCATGGCACCTATGGAGATGTCCTATAGCGAGGAGCCTCCTGAAGTCAAGTTTGGGTACTTTCGCCCGGTTCGTAAAGCAGGCGCTGACCACTATGCGGATAAAGAGCAAGACGGTGAACAGGATCCAGGAGTTTCAAGTCCGCTTGGTGTCCGACTTTTGCTTGCCGAGTGGGAATTGGGAGCAGATCCGAAAGATTACGCGTACCGCGACCCATATGGCCTTGTGGATATAGACGCACAACCTATCCCGCAGTACAGGAGATTACCCGCTGCCCCGCCTACGACGCAGAAAAAGCAGATACAACCTCAGCGACCACCTCTTGTTGTCGCTGCGGCTACGCAACCTCCGGTAGTCTACACTGTCGAGCGCGTGCCTGCCACGATCCAAGGCCAGATCATACAGCATACACACTCACAGCAGCAATTTGAACCCGGCTTGGACGCGTTTTCGCAGGAGCCAATGGCGAG
>JBBPLO010000335.1:0-22533 GCA_038089835.1 Retiboletus flavoniger
TCCTTTATACCTACCTGAATGAGAGAGACTCTCCTTATTTTCCACAGTCCTGGAAACCCCCACTCTCTCCTTCGCCCTGGAAGCTCACCCTAGCTTCCCAGACGATGAAGTCACCCACTCTCTCATCTGCACCTACCACACCATCGCCTCTGCCCAACGTCTCTCAGAGACCTTGACTCCACCGGACCCAACCCTGCGCTTCACCATGAATGAAGCCTCCCACCACTGTCTGACCGCCCTGTCCTTCCACGGATTCTCCACTTACGTGGAAGAAATCCCCCATACCCTCATCTTTCCCACTGTCCACCGCATTCTCTCCTCTCTCCCCCACACCCAACGTGACCTATACGTACAAACTGTAGAAAAATTTCTTCTCTCTCAACCATGCCCCCTTCCACTCCCCATCCCTCCCCCTCACTCGCAACCTCTCGTCGAACGTCTCTCTGACTTCCCATACACCTCCACCCCCGCTTCCCTCCCTGAAGAACTCCCCCTCATCGAATACCACATCCCAGACTCCTCTGTCATCATCCCCATCCGTGAGGAACCCCCCTCCATCGGACATAACACCCCCATCCCCGTCCTTACCGAGAGCAAACCCCCTTCATCCCCCACCTGTTACGCTGGGCTAGAGTACCAGTGAGTCCTCAGAGGAGGTTCTCTGTGGAGACAAAGGTGGAGACGGCCAAGGGGTACTGGGCTAAGGATACCAGTAGGACGTGGAGTGAGTTCTCCGTGAACACGAAGACGAAGGAGGATACTCGGGTGTTCTGACAGAAGTCTTCGGAGACACGCGTTCTAAGGGAGGCCCTTATGAACGGTAGCAATGCCAAACGGCCTGCAAGTAGACTTCAAGGGGTCGCCTTAAGTCCGGGACGAGGTTTACAAGGGAAGGCCTCAGAGTAGTCTCTTAGCCTTAGTGTGCTGATGACAGGCAGCGACAAGAGGAACGAGGAGTGGCTTAGAACCAGGTAGATTGAGGAGACTAAGCTAAGGAGAATACAAGCGGTAGCGAGGGGTTTAAATACAGCCTGCCAAGGGTTTATGTAAAGGGACGCGTCAGCGTCAGAGATAAGGAGTGAGTCAGCGAGATAAGAGCTGAGTCACGACGAGTCATATCTAATAATACAACGGTTCCGAGGAAGGTCATGGAAAGACAGAGAAGCGGAGGGAACCGGGGAAGCGGAACGTGAGGCGGCAACGGCGTTCCTAAGGTCCGAAGGCGATGATGACAAAAGAAGACATAGCTAAGTAAAAGAGAAAAAGAATTGAGATAGGAGACCGAGTCTCGTATTGTAACATTACCCCCCTGTTAAGGTGGGAGTCCCCGACGACCCTTAATCTCTAAAGGTTGATATATCCCACTCCAGGGGATCCGGTCATGTTAGCGTAAGCCATGTCATCAAAGACGTCATCAACGTCATCGTTACCGTAGTCATGGGTTTCGATGGGAGAGGTCCTACGGCGGGGGCGACGGTTGGTTCGTCGACGAGGGGGAGGAACTGGGATTGCAGGAGTAGGGTTTGCGTGTCTGTTCCTGTGGATAGTGGGGGATCGTGAGCCCCGAGAAGAGGATGAAGAGGATGGGAGAGGCGCGGGAGGTCGTCACAACGGGCAACGGTTCTGCGAGTGTCCGGGAGCGAACTGGAGGCAGATAGGACATTGGTATACCATGCAGTCGACCCGAAAGTGGCCGAGTCTGTGGCACTCGTAGCACGCTGTCCTATAGCGTGGGTGCGAGGAGGGGAGAGGGGTGCGTCTGTCGTTGCCAGTCCACATGGCTTCGGCGCGGTCTAAGAAGGCGATTTCATCCTCGTTAAGAGGGGTGGCGAGGGAGGAGGAGGACAAGGTGGTGCGGCGGCGGTTGGCCTGCCGGGTGGCCATTTCTCATTGGTACCTATCCAAGTCCTGGAAAAACTCGAGGGCGCCAAGCTGGTACCCGAGCGAGAGGATGGTGGCGCGGGCCTCTCGGTGGATGGAAGTGATGACGGCACCGAGGAAGGTGAGCTCAGCGGCCGAGGGACGAGGGGGAATGAGGCTTAGACGGGCGATCTGTAAGTAGAGCTTGGAGATAAGCTCTATAGGGGAGGCGTCTTCGACGAACGCCTGTAAGGGGATCATCAGGTGTGAGTCCATGAGGGCAGACGCAAGTTCCTGCATGTCCTCACAGGAGGGGTAGTCCTCACGCATGCGATGCGTGTAAAGGGGGACGTCAACGCTAAGGATGGGAGCGGGGGCGATGGTAGCGAAAGAGACTGGTGGGAGTTCCGGCGAAGGCGAGCGGCCTTCAGAGGGGAGCGGGGAGCTGGGGATTGTAACGGGGGATGAGAGTGGGTCGTAGACGGTGGAGGCATGGGAAGCTATGGACTCTATAGTAGCGGACAAGTCCTCGGCGGAGGTAACATTGTCAGCGAGAGGGGAAGAAATAGGAGGAGACGAACGTAGGGAGGAAACGGTAGAGATAGAGAGAGAAATGGGGGTAGCGGTGACGGTGTTCATGGTGTTTTTCTTTTTGTTGTTTTTCTTTAGTACTACGAGGTGAGAGAAGGAGGGGGAGAAACTAAGTAGGAAAGGCGCGGGGGTTTGCCTTTTTGTATGCGGACAGGGTGGTCCGTGCGTGTTTGAATTCCCTTTCGGGGAGCCAGGAGTCATCATCGGCGGAGTATCCTTTCCACCTGACCAGATAGCGACGCTTATCCAAAGCGCCTTTGTGCCTTATGATCTTCTCGATCTCAAACTCCGCTTGTCCGCCGATGAGATCCGGCGGGTTCTTTTTGAAATGGGTGCCGTAAATGGCGTTCTGCCGATAGGGCGATAAGAGAGAAGCATGGAAGACCGGGTGGATCTTCCATGTAGGCGGGAGTTTTAGCCTGTATGTCACATGGGAGAGGGCGTCAGTGATAACGAAGGGTCCTTCTCTTTTAGGAGTGAATTTCGGGTTAGCGATTTCCCGACGGAGATTACGCGCTTCAAGCCAAACCTGGTCGCCCTTCTTGAATGGGGTGAAGGGGCGACGTGTCCTTGCTGCCATCATCTGGCGGGCTAGCTCGTGGGAAGCGAGGGCTTCGCTTCGTGCTGTGGTAAGTTGTCGGAGTCTAACTTCGACGGTGGGTACTTCGGTGGAGGAAACTATGGTGGGGAGAGGGTTAGGTTCGTAACCCATGAGGAGAAAGAATGGGGATTGGTTAGTGACCGAGTGGGGTCGGTGGTTGTGTGTGAATTCTGCTTGGGGAATTCGGTCGGCCCATGTGGCAGGGGAATCTCCGCAGAAGATGTGAAGATATGTTTCTATTTCCTGGTTTACTCGTTCGGTCTCTCTGTCTGTCTGTGGGTGAAAGGCGGTGGAGAGTGCGAGCTTGTAGTTTAGGATGTGGGCGAGTTCTTTTGAGAAGGTGGAGGCGAATTGGGGACCGCGATCTGAAATGATACGGTCAGGGAGGCCAAAGTGAGAGTATACTTTGTGGGCAAAAAGGGTTGCCATCCCGGCGGCAGTGATAGATTTCTTTGTAGGGCAGAGAATTACCCCCTTCGTAAGTCCATGGTCGACCACGACCAGGAGACTATCAAACCCCTCGGAGGGGGGTAGATCCGTGATTAGGTCACAGGAGATCTGTTGAAATGGGCGGGAACAGGTGGAGCGAATGGGGGTGAGCGGGGGGGTCGTAGGGTGTGTGTTGGTTTTGTTTTGCTGGCATATAGCACAGCCGGAGACATAGGAACAGATGTAGGCGGCCATTGCGGGCCACCAGTACTCGGCACAGACAAGTTGGCGAGTTTTTTGGATACCGGGGTGGCCGGCGGAGGGGTGATCGTGGTGTTTGGCCAAGATGGCTTGGCGGGCGTCGGGCGGGGCGTAAACACGACCATTGAATGTGAGCAAACCGTCGATGGTTTGCCATGGGGAGAGACAGGAGTGGAAGGCTCCGGCGACAGGGAGAGTTGGGTTTAGGGATTGGATGGCGGCGAGGGCGGTGGGATCAGTCTTGCAGCCGTTTTTAATTTGGGAGGCAAGGATGGTGTCGACGGAGGAGACGAAGAGGTCCGTGGGGAGGAGGGTGACATCGGTGTTGTTGGCGTCTTTAGTGTCATGGTCCGCCCTTCGGGAGAGGGCATCGGGACCGGCGAGTTGAGCGGTGGGGGTGTAGGAGAATTGGAGGTCGAAGTCTGCTAGGTCTAAGAGCCAGCGGGCTTGTCGGCGGTTGAGGTTTTGGGGTTTGCAGAAGTAGGTAAGGTTTTTGTGGTCGGTGAAGACCAGGACGGGGAAGGGGGACCCATGGAGGTAGTGTTTCCACGCTTGGAGGGCACGGATGACTGCGAGGAGTTCACAGTCGTGGATGTCGTAGTTTCGTTCCGCGGGGAGGAACGACTGGGAGATGAACGAGCAGGGTTTCCATTCCCCGTTCTCGTCGAGTTGTTGGAGGATACCTCCGGTGGTGAACTTGGAGGCCTCGGTGGCGATAGCGAATTGCGCTCCGGAGTTTGGGAGCTGTAGTACCGGTTTCTGGAGAAAGTGGTTTTTGAGGTCTTCGAAAGCTTGTTGGCAACTGGGGGACCATTCCCAGGGTTGCGCCTTCTTGGTCAAGTCGATCAAGGGGCGGGCGAGTGTCGAGTATTCGGCGATGAATCGCCTATAGAAGTTAGCAAATCCGAGGAAAGATCGGACTTGTTTTACGGTGGTGGGAATGGGCCATTTGTCGATGCCCTCAAGTTTGACCGGGTCCATGGCGGCGTGGCCCGGTTTGATGATCATGCCGAGGTACTCGACCTCGTCGGTGGCGAACTTGCACTTCTCGAGTTTGAGGTGGAGGTCAAGCTCGAGCATTCTTTGGAGGACACGTTTGGTGCGTTCCGTGTGCGATGCGTCATCTGGGGAGAAGATGAGGAGGTCATCCATGTAGATGATTAGCCATCCTTCGGCGATCATGTCGCAGAAGGAGTCGTTCATAAACCTTTGGAAGGTCACCGGGGAGTTAGTAAGTCCAAAGAACATTACGTTTGGCTGGAAAAGCCCATGATGGGTTACGAAGGCGGCCTTCCATTGGTCTTCGGGTGTGATCTGCACGTTGTTATACCCCCAACGTACGTCGAACTTAGTGAACTTTTTGGCATCTCGGAGCTTGTCGATAAGTTCCAAGATCAAGGGCAGCGGGTAGGCGTCTCGTACGGTCGCCTCGTTGAGTTTTCGGTAGTCTTGACAGGGTCTGATACCACCATCCTTCTTGTGAATGAAGAAGAAGGGAGAAGCCTGTGGGGAGTTAGATGGGGAGATCTTCCTGGTGGCTAGGTTTTTGTCAATGAATTTATCTGCCACTTCGGTCTCGGCAGGGGACAAAGGGTATACTTTCCCGATATGGGGGACAAAATCAGGTTTGAGTTTGATCTCGTGGTCGTAGGGTCTGCTGGGGGGTAGGTGGTCGGCGGCGTCTTTAGAAAAGACGGATGCGAATTGTTGATATTCGTCGGGTAGGAGGGTTTTGGGGGTTGCGAGGGCTTCGGCCCGAGCGAGCTCGGTGGCCTGGGTTAGTTTCGCCACTTGGGCGGGTCTGAGGAAGTGAGATCCACATCTCATGATTCTGAAGGCGGCTCGGTTCTTGGCGGCGGCAGTCATGAAGACGTCTTCTGTCGTCCAGTCGTTGTAGTCTCGGAGGTGATCGTGCGAGACTGTTTTTACCGGTAGGGCATCCGGTTCATGGTTGGGGAATGTGTAGACCTTGTCGTGTCTACATTGGTCGAGGTGGACCTTTTCTTGGCATAGCCTGGATTGGTCCGTGGTCTCGTTCAGGGAGAGGGTGCGTTTTGCCCAATCGATTTTGGGGTTGTTGGCTCGGAGCCAGGGGAGTCCAAGGATGACATTGTCTCTTCCGAGGTGCATGACGTGGAGGAGGACCTGGTGGGTGAGTCCTCCGATGACAATGAAAAGGGAAGAAGTGTGAGTTATCTCCCCTTTCTTGTTGGTTGATCCATCAGCATTGCGGGCTAGGATCGGGGTGGAGAGCTTCGTGAGAGGTAGTTTATGTTTCTCGACGAAGGCGCAGTCGATGCAGGAGATACTTGCTCCGCTATCGACGAGGGCAGAGGTGGCGACGGTTTTCTTGGTGTACGTAGGTCGCACGACTTGTATTGGGATTTTCATAGATTTCTCAGTCGTGTTTACAAGTACAGCTTTTACGAAGGAAGGGGCTAACGTCGGGGTAGGCTTCCGTTCTAAAAATCCTGGAGAAAGACGGCCTTTACGTCTTCTTCGTCCTCGTCATCTTCAATTTCTTGAAGTTGGGGGATTTCTTCATCGTCGACCACCTCTGCCACCTTCTTGGTTGGTGGGCGAGGGGTCCTCGAAGTCTGTGGGGAGAAGGTAGGGCAGCTGCGGGAGGAGTGGCCGCTTTGGCGGCATCGGAAGCAGAGGTTGTTTTTGATGCATCTTTGCCTCTCTTCAGGGGTCATTTTGGAGATGGTCTTGATTACGTCGACGTCCATGGCGTTGGGGTCGACTCGGGTTTTCGGTGTGAAGGAGATATTCTTTGCTCGGTTGGCTCTGGACCTGGAGGCGACTTCATGTGCTCGGTTCCACATGTTGTCGAAGTGCATGGCTTTTGAGTACCAATCGGAGATGGTGACGGGGGGCGTTTCCATCGCGTAGATTTTATATATGATGGAAGAGGGGAGGCCTGCAGCGAAGTAGGCGATAAGGACATTGTCGTTGGTGATCTGAGCGACGGCAACTTTGCTACGGAAGGTAGCGATGTACTTGAGAAGGGAGGGGGAGAAGCCGTCCTTCTTCTTCTGCATGTGGGTGGTGGAAAGCCATGCGATGGCATTTCCGATGGAGTCCTGGTGTTTGAAGGCAGCCAGGAACTCGGCGGTGAAAGTGGCAACGGTTCTGAGGTTGATGGTTCCGCCGGAGAAGCACTTTTGTCTGAAGGTCGCGGCCCAGATGGCGGCAGATCCTTTCGTCATATATGAAAGAGCAAACGCGATTTTCTTCGCGTCGGTGTCGTAGATGTCCTCGTTGACGAGGAGGTAGAACTGAACAGTGTTGAACCACTGTTCGGATTGATCGTAGTTCCCATCGAAGGGTTCAGGGGCTCCAAGGCGGAGTTCCTTTGTAGCCATTGTAGTTCAGGGCGCGGGCGTGGGCGTGACGGTGGGGATCATTCGGGATAGAGGGAAGCCTGTGAGGGTGGGAACCCTGGGAGGTCTGGCAGGGAGAGACACGCTTGGTTGCGGGGCAGTGGGAGTGGGAGTCTCAGGGGAAGGAACTCGCGGAATACTAAGTTGTTGAGTGAGACCTTGGGCAAGATGGGTGGTTTCTTCTTCCTCTTGGAGAGAGGTGGGGTATTCGTCTGGATCGGAGTGATCGGAGGGGGACGAGGGTTCAGGAGAGGAGGGGCCTTGTTCGGGTGTTCCTTGGGGTTTAAGCCAGAAGGCGCTAATGGTGACGCTTTGCCCAGGAAATCACCCCGTGCAGGCTGAGTGCGGGAAGGGGGTGCGCGGTTGTCCAGGGAATCACCCCGTGCAGACTGAAGGCGGGAGTGGGTAAGAGGAGCGACCTGGTAGTCGTCCGTAGGGGCTAGCTTAGTCTTTTGTTACGCTGGGCTAGAATACCAGCAGGTCCTCAGAAGGGGTTCTCTGTGGAGACAAAGGCGAAGACAGCCTAGGGATACTGGGCTAAGGATACCAGTAGGACGTAGAGTGAGTTCTCCGTGAACACGAAGACGAAGGAGGATACTCAGGTGTTCCGACAGAAGTCTTCGGAGACACGCGTTCAAAGGGGAACCCTTATGAACGGTAGCAACGCCAAACGGCCTGCAAGTGGACTTCAAGGGGTTTCCTTAAGTCCGGGACGAGGGTTTACAAGGGAAGGCCTTAGAGTAGTCTCTTAGCCTTAGTGTGCTGATGACAGGCAGCAACGAGAGGAACAAGGAGTGGCTTAGAACCTTGTAGATTGAGGAGACTAAGCTAAGGAGACTACAAGTGGTAGCGAGAGGTTTAAATACAGCCTGCCAAGGGTTTACGTAAAGGGACGCGTCAGCGTCAGAGATAAGAAGTGAGTCAGCGAGATAAGAGCTGAGTCACGACGAGTCATATCTAATAATACAATGGTTCCAGGGAAGGTCATGGAATGACGGAGAAGCGGAAGGAACCGGGGAAGCGGAACACAAGGCGGCAACGGTGTTCCTAAGGTCCGAAGGCGGTGAGGACAAAAGGAGACATAGCTAAGTGAAAGAGAAAAGAAAAGAGATAGGAGACCGAGTCTCATATCGTAACAGGGAGAGAGTTTGATGAAACAAAGATGACCCTTTCAGGCTGCCATGAAACTCTAAGGTATGGGACCGATAAAGCTGATTGGCCCGGTGATAGTTGGTCATAAGTAAAAGTAAGGATGAAAGTTACCATAGTCGACAAAAGGAAAAGGAAAAGTGGAGTAAGTAGGTAAGGATGTAACATATGCAAAGAGAAACAAGTATGAAGGTAAAAACGGATGGACTGGAGTAGTTCGGGGAAGACCGATGGTACTGGAGTACCAGTCTTACCACCGGACCTGGATGGAGAAACAGGTGGGAAGTTGGTAAACGTAGGAAGGAGTATACATGTGCTGTAATGATGGAAAATTGGATGTTATGACCATAGAGACACACCATTCTCTACATTGGAGTTTGTCGATTAGCTCCAAGATCAGGGGCAAGGGGTAGGCATTCCAAATGGTGGCCTTGTTGAGTTTTTGGTCGTCTTGGCATGGGTGTAGACCACCATCCTTTTATGGATGAAGAAGAACGGCGATGCTTGAGGGGAGTTGGACAGGGTGATTTTCCTGGCCGCTAGGTTTTCATCAATGAATTTGTCTGCAGCTTCTTTCTCTGCAGGGAAGAGAGGGTAGACTTTTCCTATGTTGGGGACAAAGTCAGGTTTTACCTTGATCTCATGATCATAGGGTCAGGTCGGCAGGAGGTGGTCAGTGGCGTCTTTCAAGAAGACGAACACAAACTGCTGATACTTGGGGGGAAGGGTGACCTTCAGAGTGTTGAGAGCTTCAGTCTTGGCGAGCTCTGTTGCTCAGGTAATCTTGGCGATTTGTGAGGCTTTGAGGAAGTGAGATCCACATCATATTATCTGGAAGATGGATCAATTGTGGACAGTGGTGTTCATGAAGACATCCTCAGTGGTCCAGTCATTGTAGTTCCAAAGGTGGTCTTGGGAGATGGCCTGCACAGGTATGGCATCAGGCTCATGGACAGGGAAGGTGTAGACCTTGTTGTGTCAGTCTTGATCAAGGTGGACCTTCTCGTTGCAAAGTTTCACTTGGTCCATGGTTTCATCGAGGGATAGGGTTCTTCTGGCCCAGTTGATCTTTGAGTTGTTGGTGTGAAGCCAGGGGAGTCCAAGGATGACATTGTCTCACCCAAGGTGCATGACATGGAGGAGAACCTGGTGGGTGAGTCCTCCGACAACAATGAAGAGGGAAGCAGTATGGGTGATCTTCCCTTTCTGGTTGAGGGATCCATCAGCGTTTCGGGCCAGGATTGGGGTGGAGAGTTTCATGGTGGGTAGTTTATGCTTGGCCACAAATGCTCAGTTGATGCAGGAGATGTTTGTCCTGCTATCCACGAGGGCAGAGGTGTCGATGGTTTTCTTAGTGTATGTGGGATGAACGACTTGAATGGGGATTTGCATTGATTTCATAGTTGTGGTTACAAGTACAGAGTTTACAAAGAAAGGGGCTAATATTGGGGTAGGCTTCCTAGTCAAAAATCCTGGAGGAAGACTGCTTTTATGCATTCCTTGTCATCATTTTCATCATCATCATCCTTGATCTCTTGGAGATGAGGGATTTCTTCTTCAGCTACTTCAGCAACCTTCTTGGTAGGTCAGTTCAGAGTACCTGTGGGATGCTGTAGGGAAAAAGTGGGGCAGTGGAGGGACAAATGTCCTGGTTGATGGCATTGGAAGCAGAGTTTCTTCTCAATGCATCATTTGCATTCTTCGGGGGTTAATTTCCCAATGGTGCGGACGATGTCTATGTCCATTGTGTTGGGGTTCTTTCACAGGATGTAGGATGATGAGGGAGTGGTCTGGGAAGTAGGATGGTAGGTCCTCTTGGCAATTTCTTGTGTTCACTCCCACATCATTTGGAAGTGGGTGGCCTTCTTGTACCAGTCTTCGATGGTAGTTGGTGGGGATTCCATGGAGTAGATTTTCATCATCAGGGGTTGCAGCAGTCCCGCGGAGAGGTAGGTGATGAGGACATTATTGTTGGTTATCTTGGAGATGACCACATTGTTGTGGAAGTCGGCAATGTACTTGATAAGAGAGGGTTCATAGGTCCCTTTCTTCTTGATCATTTACATGGTGGTGAGCCAGGCAATGGCATTGCCAACCAAGTCTTGATGCTTGAAGGTGGTTTTGAAGCTGGTGATGAAGGCGGGAAAAGTTCCTAAGGTGATGGTACCCGTGGTCATACATTTCTGATGGAAGGTAGCAGCTCATGTGGTGGCAGACCCTTTGGTCATGTGGAAGAGGGCAAACGCAATTCATTTAGCATCAGTATCGTAGACATTCTCATTAACAAGAAGGTAGAACTGTACTGTGTGGAGCCACTGCATGGATGAATCAGGGGAGCCATCGAAGAGTGTAGGGGCTCCAAGACGGAGTTTCTTTCTGGTGGACATAGTCTTTCTGATCAGAGGCGGCCGAGGGAACAGGGGATGCACTCAAGATAGAGGGTACCCAGTGAGCACTGGGTGGGGGGTAGGCTTGGAAGGGAGAGGAAAGATGGGTTGGATGGTAATGGGAGTAAGGGATGGAGGGGTAGAAACTCTCGGAAGACTGAGTTGGGTGAAAAGTTCATGGGAGAGTTGGAGGGTCTCCTCTTGTTCTTCGTGGGTGATAGGGTTGATGTCTTGATTGGAGTGATCAAGAGATGAGGGGGATGAGGGCTTGGGGGATGAAGGTTGGTCTGGGATGATATTTCGGGGGAGAAACCACTGGGTAGGGGTTCTGGGATCAATGGTGGCGCATTGCCCAGGGAATCACCCTGTTCAGGCTGAAGGCGGGAATGGGGTGCGCCAGTGTCCAGGGAATCACCCCGTTTGGACCGAGGGCAGGAGTGGGATGAGGAGTGGGAATGACCTAGTAGTCGCCTGTAGAGAGAAGCTTAGTCTTTTGTTATGTCGGGCTAGGACCAACGAGTTCTCGAGTGAGTAACTGCCTTGACAAAGGACGAGCAAGGTGGACTTAGGGATGTATGCCAACAGACCACTTCAGGTACAATAAGTGTAGGTCCAATGCCTAACACCAGAAACAAAGGGTACTCGTTGGGAAAGACCTGTGGAGTCACAGAGAGTCCAAGGGGATTCCTTGACTTGGGTGAACAAAGTACAAAGGAAGACTCAAGGGGAGACCCTTAGTCTTAGGGTGTCGATACTGACAATGACGAGAGGGGCAAGGAGGAGGCAAAGTAACTTGTAGTATTCGAGAAGACTAAGCTTAGGAAATACAAGCGAGAGCGCGGGGTTTAAATACTACTACCTAAAGGGTTACATAAGGCAATGTGTCAGCATCGAAGATAAGAGAGTGAGTCAGCCAATAAGGACTGAGTCACGATGAGTCATGTCTAATAATACAATGGTTCTGGAGAAGGCTGATCATCAGCAAAGTATGGGAAGAACCATGGAGGCAGAACATGGAGTAGTGATGGCATTCCTAAAGTCCAGAGTGATGGAGGAGCGATGGAATTTAGCAAAGTAAAAGAAAGAGAAAAACAGGAAAGGAATAAGGTGCATCTACGATCATAACAGACTGAGGATGATCTGGGAAGTCTTTTGATGAAGGATAAAGAAGGTTTCATAGAAAGAGAAAGTTCCACACATTATTAGGGCTTTGGTGGTCCAGATAATGGTGCCTGCAAGGTTAGTGGTTCTGTTGACATTATAGGTGGTGATGGAAGATGGGAGTTGATGGAGTTTGAAAGGTCCTTTCCTAAAGAGGCGAGGGTCAATGCAGTTACTGGTTGCTCTGGAGTCAATAAGTGCAGCTATTTCGATGATTTTTTGCAAAGAGGCATCAATTCACAAGATTTGATTGCATTTTGGTGCTACAAGTACATGGGTAGAGTTCTGGAAAGAAGACATTGAGGCAACTTCCCACTTTAAAAATCCTTTGCTTTGTGAACATTGGCAAGGGAGACAGAGTTTACTTCCTCCATAGAGATGTTAGTGGCATTCTCCTCATAGCACATTTTGAGGACAGAGAGAATTTCTTTCTCTTTCTTTTCTGAGGTTGGAAGAGAATTGACATATTGTTTGAGTGAGGAAGAAAACTGCAGGGTAAGGGTGGGAGTAGGGATCACAGGGGCTGTGGTGGTGGTTCTGACATTTTGGGGATGAATGGCAGGGGGTTGAGTGTGGCTGGGGGTAGGAGTTTTTCTACAATTCTGGGCATTGTGTCCAACAATTCTGCATCAGAAGCAGCATCCTTCTCAGATACATTTGGCTCATTCAGCAGGGGTAAGTTTAGTGAGCGTAGTGGCATCAATGTCCATAGCATTGGAGTCTCTGGTGGTTCTAGTCAGGAACAGGGAAGGGAGGGGATTCCCAGTACAAAGGGCAAGAATATGCATTTTTTGGGCATGAAAGACTTTGGCTTTGGTGATCCACTCTTCAATGATAGTGGGGATGGTTTCCATAGAGAGGATCACGGTGGTAATCTGTTGGTCTAGTCTGAGGGAGAAGTGATCGATGAGGGTGGTTTCATCAGTGATGTCAGACTTTCCAGTGAGGTTCTGGAAGTTGGTGATGTACTGTTGGAAACCATCACCATTTCAAGTGCTTTTTTGGCATAGCTTGGCAAGATCTAAGCAAGCCATGGCTTTGATATCATAAGGGAAGAAGGTGGTCTCAAAATTAGTAATCAATTCTGGGAATGTTTTCCCAGCAGTGATGGATGCATCAGCCATCTTGTTCAAGGTGGTCATGATTTGAGAGGCATCATTGGTATAGAGGGTTTTGTTGAGTTCAAAATAGGCTCTTATGGCTGTGATCCATCAAGAGAAATTAGATGATTTTCCAGAGAAGTCAGCTGGGAGGGCTGCTTTAAGTTCCATCTTGTTAGTGAACATGGCTGGAGATGGACTAAGGGGTCAAGGTGGTGGACTAGGTGGGCAAGGTGGTGGGCTGGGCTGACAAGGTGGGGGACTGGGGTTTCTCCTTTGAGGAGCTAGAGCAGGGGCAGAGGGGAGGTCATAAAGAGCTCTGCTAGAACTGGTGATTTGATAAGAGGGAGTTCTTTGTGAGACATTGGGGATTTCAACATCACTATCTTTGGGGAGTTGATACTTAGGGGGCATGATGAGGATTGGTAGATCCAACACCTAGATAGGTGGGACCAAGGATATTCTTGATCTTTTGTTATGTGAAGCAACCAAGATGAGGGCTCGAGTGGATTCAAGTTGATAAGGCGATACTCACAAAGAGACTGACATCTTATCAATACAAAGACTTAGAACAAGGAGTTCTTAGGAGTGCTAAGAACTAGCTAGGGATAACTTGAGATGGTACACTTGTATTGTGCAGATCAAGAATGAGTCTTACAACAGTGAAGATGAACTATTTATAGTATACTACTTGCTGCATGGACTATGGAAGGAGAACAAACACTGGGGAATACTAGGGAAGGACTAGATGTGAGAGAACCTAGTTAGGAGTGATAGAGTCTGGTGAGTAGAAGATAGAGAAGTCAGAGTCAGAAATAGCTAGATGACTAATAAAAAGAGAGGAGGGTCCACCTAAGAGTAAGTAGGCATGCTGGGCACACATCAAGTGTGTTCTCCTATATGTAGTGAATGGAAAGAAGGAGACAAATAGGAGAATGCAATGAAAAGGGAGAAAAAGTGTAACACACTTGAGCAGGTTTCTCTTCACTTCTCTTTGTAGTTGGACCTTTTTGGGATGATACTTATCTTCTTCAACTTACCTGCAGGCTCAGGACTACTCCCTGCTAGTCCTCCAAGTCAAGTTCACTGTTTTACACCATGCAACCACAGATGAACCAAATGATGATATTGAGCACATGCTTCTCTCTCCATGCTTGACATATGTACTCATGCTTCATTTGGCTGAACCACTTCAGGAAAGGGGACAGCATCCATCACATTAGGAGCCAACACAACAAGATCCAGCATTGGCATGCTGATATCTGCTTGATGACCTTGGTTGTCTCATGCTCCATAATCTCACCTGTCAAAGTCTCTTTAGCAACCAACTCTTCCTAATTGGCATTCTGAAACATGTTCCTGGAGGGCATGTAGGACTCAGAACTATAGTTGGAATTTGAATCTTCCTGATTGGATGTCAGTCAACTGTGATTGTCAAACTTGTCAGAATGGAATGATTTGCTGTCCTCATATTTGTCATCATAGAGGTCTCCACATTGGAATAGAGAGGCATTAGCTATAAGTGGGACATGTGCCTGGGAAGACACTTGGTTGAACAGATCTGTGTAGTTGTCTGGGGGGAGTCCTGGGTATGCATAGGGAGCATATGGGTCACCTATTGAGTGAACATCAATGCCAGCTTCTGCCTCTGCATCATGCAGGCAGTTTCATCTCTGCTCCTCTGCATCAAGGGCATGAATATGGTCCTTGAGAGAATGGAATGCAGCTTGAGATGGGAAGACCTACATGACAAGTAAAATGATGAGAATCTTACTTGGCCATGACAAATAGGCACTCAGAATTTATCTTGTATTGCCTAAGAACCATATCCACCTCCTGCAATCCCAAAATATTTCTTGTCTGCTCAACCTTCTCCTTTGCCAAGCCATTGATAGCACCCATCTTTATCATCAGCTCCTTATAACAGGTACAAAATTGTTACAGCTGGACCGGGGGTATGCTGTAAACTAATAGCTGGACCCAAGGGATGCTGGGGGAATGCACAGGAACTGTCCCAGTGGGTTCCTACAGCCAAGAGAGGATGCTCAAGGTTTTTGGACAAGGTTGAGAGGAGAGGCCTAGCCTCAAGGTGACCCCAAAAAATGGGTGGAGCAAGGACAAGGGAGATCCAGGTATATTTGGTAAGAGTCTTAATAGTCAAGTTAGAGATACAAGATAGCTGTACTATGCTTATATATCTATGAGGACAGGGCATGGACCAGGGACTGTGTACCATGGTTAGTCATGGCTATGATAAGGAGTCCATGAGAGTCAAGGGGATCTATCTATAGGAGAGATATGATATGTCAATAAGCAGGCATACCATGAGGTGTATATGATGGCCAAGAGGCTGAGGTGTCTAGGGGTAACATGTGGGTAGATGTATAAGCTATGAGAAGAACACAAGGGAATGCTTCATGATCCAATGGACAGACATGTGGAAGGGACACTGTAGAGATCCATAGGTCTCTATGGTCATAAACCACTATTTCAATGGATTTTACCATCATCACATCATTATCCTCATCCTTCATTCCACCCACCATCCAATCTGGAGCCAATCCCATCCACCTCCAGGCCTATCCATTGAAGTCCAGTAGTCCAAGTAAGTCTGCCCAGTCACATATTAGACCAGTTTGACTCAGTTGTTGTCATTTTGTCACCCCTTCTTTACTGGTCTTTCAAAGACCTTTCTATGTGATTACACATACTGTTTATATCACTCCACAAGTAGTTATATTTCATATTAGTTCATCTGGACTTGTCTGGACTATAAGTACTCTGTACTTAGGATTGCATAATCCAGTTTCCTTCACATTGGATTCTTACCATGCCGCTGCATCTGTCCATATCATCTCTGGCCTGTTGCCATTATCATTCATCACATCCCTCATGCTTCCTGCTCATCACCTTCTCTAGTCCAGACTTCCAGTCTTCTTCCAGGCTTCTTCAAGACTATTTTCCCTTGGGCAACACCCACTTGGGCAGGTTTCTCTGCACTTCTCTTCATAGTTGGACCCCTTTGGGATGATACTTGTCTCCTTCAACCTACCTGCAGGCTCAGGACTACTCCCTACTAGTCCTTCAAGTCAAGTTTACTGTTTTAAAACTGGAGTCCACCATAAGGGGCCCACAGAAGGATTCAGAGAAATCTTCACTTACCACCCAACTTTTACTCTGAAAATTTTACTGATACTATTGGGAATCCAATATTCCAATAGTCCTATTTGTTTTAGTGCATCACAACCACCGCCATCACCCAATGACCAACAACATCTTCCATCACTGAAATATTTTACCTGAGCTATCTGAGCTTGGTTACACTGTAACCAATGATTTTCCCATTATTCCACCCAGTCCAATTGCTAACCTTGACTGCCAATCCTGACAGACTTAGTTGTATTCAGGCAGATCTAGCCAAAGACTGAACCTGTCTCTAGCTGCCAACAAATGCCAGTTCAAATCCATCCATCCATGATGCAGTCAACCAACAGCCAATCTAACAAGTCTGAAACTCTAATTCCTGATTAGGCTAATTGTGCTCAGATGCAACTACTGCTGTCAGGACTGGTATTAGAGTTTCAACAACCACCAACAAAACATCTATCCATCCCTGGCCCTTACCTATTGGCCAAAACTCAATTACCATGCCCAACCATCTCTTCCATATCCACGTCATCCACTACTGGTCTACAATCCATCTGCCAAATGACCCAGTCTACATCTGACATGCTGTTGATCTCCTTCCAGATGCCACTCAGGTTTCACCCAGACACTCTGAAGTTCACCAGTCAATCTACCATTGCCCTACCATCTTTTCTTGCCAAAGTAGACCAGCTTGGAAACCTGGCCACACTCACTGATGCAAAGAAAATTCAATATGCCATCCACTATTCTGACCTCAATGAAGCCAAGCTCTGGCAGATGTTAGACGAAGCTACTGTTACCCCCACTGACTGGTATGCCTTCATCCTTGCCATCATAAAGCTTTATTCCAGATATGAAAAAAGTACTGCCTACTCATTGCTCATCACCTGGTCACCACCATCATTGCTGTCATTGCCATCACCACTGTTACCACCATCACTGCCATCATCACCATCACTGCTGCCACCAACCGAAACTATCCTACCCAACTTAGTGATCCCTTACTCAGAGTCTGATAGTCCAGACACAAATAGTTCAGACTTGGAGGACATCCCTGTCATCAAGGAGATTACTTCACTGGAAGTACAACCAGTACTATTAATGATGTCCTTACCCCTATCACCCACAGCAGAACAACTGCAACTGTCTTAGACTGAGCCCAACAACTTATCAACTGATTTCTTTTTATCCATCTTACTTTTTCACCCCAAAATTGCTGATGTACCCGATACTAACTCAATAGCATCACTTTCCATTAAAGTGTCACTGCCAATGATCTGGTCACATCATTTGATGCTGGAGCATTATTGCATGCCAACATTTTCAACTATTACCCCTTCTTCCAGTGTTCTTATTCACATGCCAGTGTTACATGTAGCATATTAAAAGAGACTAGGACTCAAGGGAGGATGACCTACAGGTGATACTCACAAAGAGACCAATGTCTGAAGGTAATCTTGGACTATAGAATGATGAGTGTCTCCAAGGTTATTGGAAGACTACCTGGGACAGAGAGAAACTCTAAGTTGTTGAGAATCCCTCAGAGATCAAGGACGACAATTGATATTATGCTAATGGAGTGCAGATCAAGAATGGGAAAATACAGGGATGGAGGCATAGCTACTTATAGGCCAAAGGAAATGCACATGGGCCATGGAAATGTATGGAACACTATGGAAGATATGGGAATGACTAGATGTAAGAGAATCTAACTAGGGGTAGTGTTTGTGGCAACTGTCATAGAAAGAGGAGTATCTAGCAGTTAGCAACAAAGAAACAGGGAGGATGGTCCACATAGGAGTAGGTATGCAGTCCAGATATGTGGTATACACTGTCCTCTGTAGGAGATAATGGATCCAAAACAAACAATAACAAGTACATGATGATGGGAAAGGAAAATTGTAATATTACCCCCTTTGTAGATTTGAGCTCCAGGCTCAACAATCAACCTGTTCCATCTGGGGGTCTCACCCAAGGGAGGTCCTAGGCCCACAAATGGCACTTTGCTGGGATGGTGATGCAACCTCAAATGGGCAGTTAGCAAGGATGTGCCCAGGTTCATGGCAGCGGCCACAGTGGCAATGGGGGCAGAAGTGGTCTGTATGACCCCAGTTGCGACAGAAGCCACATTGGAAAAGAAGACACCAAGCTGCATTGTGTCCAGGAGTGTATTCATGGCAATGGGGGCACTCGTAGTAGACACAATCCTGCTTATAGTGACCTGGACGATTACACTGAAAGCATTGGGTGGTGGGAGAAGGCAGAGGGAGGCAGAGGGTGTCAAGGTGAGGGAGGACTCAAAAAGGAGATGACATGATGGTGTTGCTGTTGGGCATGACCAATGTTTGGGGAGAGGTGGTTACTGGGAATCTGGGGATGGGAGGTTCATTGATTTCCCCTTTGTCAGAATCTTCTGAGGAGGCAACGATGGTAGGGGTGTCCGGAGGAGGGGGGAGGAAAGGTGTGAGGCCAACATGGCCAGGGAGTGAGAAGAGGGAATGGGGAGCAGAAGGAGTCAAGGCTGTGTGAGGAGAAAATTTTCTATGGATTGGATATAGAGGTCACATTGGGTGAGGGGAAGAGAAGCAAGGATATGATGCATGGTGGGGTCAATGAGCCTGTGGGGGATCTCCTCAGCATAAGAGTCAAATCCATGAAGAGACAGGGCAGTCAAGGAGTGACAAGAGGCTTCAGCCAGGACAAAGCAAAGAGGAGGGTCAGGAGGAGTGAGAGATTCAGCAAGCTGAAGGGCTGAGGTGACGGTGTGATAAGTGCAAATAAGAGAGCGAGTCACCTCATCCTCAGGGAAGAGGGGGTGAAGTTCGATGGTGTGGATGAGGGTGGAGGCTTCAAGGATGGTGGTGAACAGCAAGAGTCTCTCGTGTTCAGGCAGAAATCCAGGAAAGGCATGTTGTGATTGCAAGAGCGATTGTGAGGATGAGGACAAGGACAACGGGAGGAGGTTATCAAGGCAGAAAGTGAGGACATCATCAATGAAGAACAGTAGAGCAAGGGGCATGGACTCTAAGGTTGTAAGCCAATACTCACAAAGAGACCAATGTCTTACAAGCCTAGAGGATCTAGAGGGAGTGGAGTTGTTTATAGGCAGAGAGAACTTTTGGGGCATGACATAAGTTGATTTCGGATTCCCAGGTGTCTTCCGACCATGGGTATTCTTTCCATGAGGTCAGGAACCGGAGTTTGGTGCATGGTCCCTTGTAGCTGCAGATTGCTTCAACTTTGTATTCTTCTTCTTGGTTGATAATGTCAGGCAGTGGAAGTAGGAAGGGAGTGCCATATGGTTCAGAAGTGTGATATGGAGATAGAAGGGTGGCATGGAACATGTCATGAATGTGCCATGTGGAGGGAAGTCAAAGGCAGTATGAAACTGATGATAGGACTTGGGAAATTTCAAATGGTCCATATCTCTTGGGTGCAAGTTTCCTGGAGGGGAGATGGAGGTGGAGATTAGTAGCCTCTAGCCATACCCAATCTCCAACTTTCCAGGGGGTGAATTTTCAGAGGGAGTGGGAGGTCATGAGTTTTCGGGCAGATTTGTGAGCAGCAAGTGCTTTCCTTCTGTTTTCATCAAGGGTGACGAGGTGAGTTTCCAGGGCAGGGATAAAGGTTTTTCCCAAGGGGGGGAAGGTTCTCGGTTCATAGCCATAGATCAGGGAGAATGGAGATTTCTTGGTGGAAGAATGGGGGGTGGAGTTGTGATAGAATTCAGCAGAAGATAGGGCGGAGGACCAGGAGTGGGGGAGATTGGCACAGAAAATGTGTAGATATATGTACTTCTAGTTCTTGATTAGTTTGTTCAGTTTGTCCATTGGTTTGGGGATGGTAGGCGGAGGAGAGGCAAACATCATATTTCAGTAGGCAGATGAGTTCAAGGGCAAAGGCTGAGGCAAACTGTGGGCCTTGATCAGAGATGATGGTGTTATAGAGGCCAAACCATTTAAAAACGTTGTTGAAAAAGAGGAGGGTGATCTCTGCAGTATCGATGGTTTTAGAGCAGGGGATGAGAATCACCCCCTTACTAAGGCCATGGTCAACCATGACCATGACAGAATTGAAGCCATTCGACGAGGGAAGGTTGGTGATGAGGTTGACTGAAAGTTGACGGAAAGGGATGGAGGTGGAGGAGGGGATGAGGAGGAGTGGCAGGAGCAAGGGGTGGGTATTGACTTTGTTTTGTTGGCAGGTGGGGCAGCCCGTGATGAAGTGTTTGACGAAGGTGGCAAGTCTGTGTTACAATTTTCCTCCCTTATTATCATATACTTGTTATCATTCGCTTCACTTCTATCATCTCCTATAGAGGGCAGCATATACCATGCATCCAGAGAGCATACCTACTCCTATGCAGACCCTCATCCCTGTTCCTTTGTTGTCTACCTTTAGATACTCCACTTTCGATGACGGTCGCCATGAACACTGCTCCTAACTATGTTCTCTTGCACCTAGTCATTCCCACACCTTCCATAGCATTCCATATGTTTCCATGGTCCATGCACCTTCCCTTCCATCTATAAGTAGCTATGCCTCCATCCCTGTATTTTCTCATTCTTGATCTATGCTTCATTAGCATAATATCAACCATCACCCCTGACCTCTGAGTGAACCTCAGCAACTCTGAGTTTCTCTTTGCTCCTAAGCCCTCAGTTACTTATCCAAGTGTTGTCTGCTGTTCATCAATCCAGGATTCCCTACAGATGTCAGTCTCTTCGTGAGTATCACCTGTAGGACATTCCTTCCTCAAACCCTAGTCTTTGGTTGTATGCTATGCATAACAAAAGATCAAGAATCTCCCTGGTCCCACCTTTCTAGGTGAAGGACCCTACCTCCACCCACCACATCATACAAAGAACCTGAGGAAAGTGACCCCAACCTCCCCAACCTCTCCTAATATCAAACACCCTCTAGAAGAATTGCCAGATCTAGTTGAACCCCCCTTCTCGATCCCTCCTTTGCACCAAGAACACCTGCTCAACGACCCACAACTGAACCACCCCCTTGTCAGCCCAGCCCACCCTCTTGTCAACCCAGTCCACCCCCACCATCATCCCCCAGCCCAATCAACCTCTCCCAATCATTATCACCCACCATGCCCTCTGAACTCAAAGCTGCCCTTCTGGCTGACTTTTCTGGCCTCCCCTCTGATGCTTCCCAATGGATGAAAGCCATGAATACCTACTTCCAGATCAACCAAGCTCTATACCCTGGAGATCTGGAGAAAATCATGACTGCCCTCAATAAGATGCCCTCTGGCTGAGGGGCCTCCTTCGCTGAGGCCTGGTACAACAAGATGGCCAACCTCACCATCACCACTGGAAAATCTTTCAAGGACTCTGTCAAGGATTTCAAAACCACCTTTTTCCCCTACAATATCAAAGCCACCGCCTGTCCTGAGCTGACCAAGTTGCACCAGAAGATCACCTGTTCTAGTGACAGGTTCCAACAGTATATCACTGATTTCCAAAATCTAGCAGGGAAATCTGACATCACCAATGAGACTACTCTTATCGACCACTTCATCCTCAGACTAGACCAACAGATCACCACCATGATCTTGTCCATGGGAACTGTCCCCACCACCATCGCTGATTGGGTAACCAAAGCCAAGATCTTTCACGCCCAGAAAATGAGAATACAAGCACTCCATGCTGTAGAGATCTGTGGGTCTCTATGGTCGTAAACCACTATTCCAACAGGTTTCACCATCACCACATCATCATCCCCATTGTTCATTCCACCCACTGTCCAACCCAGAGCCAGTCCAATGTTACGACTGTGGATACATATCTCCTTTTTCCTCTTTTCTTCTCACTTAGCTATGTCTCCTTTCATTCTCACTGCCTTTGGACATCAGGTATGCCATTACTACCTCATGTACCGCTTCCCCAGTTTCTTCTGCCCCTTTGCTGATGATTGGCTTTCCATGAAACCACTATATTAATAGCTATGACTCATTGTGACTCAGTCCCTTATCAGCTGACTCACTCCTTATGTTACGCGTAGCGTACTAGGGAGGGCTCGAGGTGGTGAGAGTCGTCTACAGGCGATACTCACGAAGAGACCGACGTCTGATAAAGACTTTGGACTAGGAAACTACCCTAGAATCGCTAGGATGGTTGAGCTCAGAGGGGCTTGGGATGACTCAAGAGATACGCTAATATTGCGCAGATCAAGAATAGAGAGCCGGGATACAGGAGTAGCGAGGTTGATATACGAGAAAGAAAGGGAGACTTCCCACGCACGGACCAAGTGAAGCTAGGATACGACTAAGTACTAGAGAACTTAGTTAGGAGGAGATTGTCCAGAAATAAGGGCTAAGTGACGGAGTTCTAAGGAAAACAAACTAGAGATAGCGTAGAAGGTCCTCCGATGAAGAGGTATACCTCCTGTGCCCAAGAGACGCGACGTCCTTGGTAAGAGACCAGGGATGAGAAGTGTACTAACAA
>JBBPLO010000336.1:4750-19786 GCA_038089835.1 Retiboletus flavoniger
ACACAGGCTTTCCCATCCATAGACGAATTGGACGAATTTGAATCCAGATTCCCTTCCGTTCCCGCTTCAGCTCCCACAGGGAGCGGTGGTGTCACCCACAAGTCGTCTATCCCCCAATCGTACAGTGTAAACGGGGTCGAAACGCCAACTTCACCTCTTTTCAAACAATTCCCATCGTTATCCATCGACCCTGGACCGCGACCTGCGAGCACACCAATAACACCAACCATGAATGCCTTCATCAGTCGTCCAGCTTCACCGGCAATCACTTCAAAGCGGTCGATTAACGGTATCGCATCTTCCCCACTCTCTGCGAAACCGTCACTCGTACCGGAAAAGCCGGTAGTTCCGGCGTCAAATACCATCCTTCCCGAACTTCTGCGTGAATACTTGGATGCACCTGGTCTTAAAACCCTTGTGGTTGACATACGGACGCGAGAGGAATTTGACAGTGAACATATCAGAGCAGATGCTATTGTATGCCTCGAGCCGTCCGTCCTTGCACGTCCAAGGTAATGAAGGATTCATACACTGACACGTTGTCTGCTAATGCTAGGCGTAGCGTGACGGCTGCTAGCCTTGAAGATTCGCTAGTTGTCGCACCGCGCGAAGAATGGGTGCTCTTCCAGAATCGTGACAAATTTGATCTTGTGGTTCTTTATGATGCTTCTTCAGAGACGTATGATGTTACCGATCCTCTGTCGGCCTTTGTACAAGCCGTATTCCGCAATGCGTTCAGGAAGTGTCTGCGCCATACGCCTGTGTTACTTCTAGGAGGTCTTCAGGCATGGAAGCAAAGGTTTTCTGATGAGGTCGTCCGCGGAGTTCCTGGTGGAATGCGGGCATCACCAAACAGCATTCTCGAGAATGGCATCAGTAGTACCTCGGGTGCGATATTGTCTTCCGCGTCGATCCCTGATGCGTCGCGCAATCGGTCGCTGCTGGGTTCGTCGCATGTAAACGGCGTATCGACGGAGAAGCGGCTCCCGGAGTCGTCCTCTTTGTATGTCCTCACTATTTCGATGTTTCAAATGATGTTCACAACCAGTGATAATCAAAGATTGTCCCGGAAGACACCCGAAATTGACGCGATGCCGGATGGTCCTGCATCTTTAGTTCGTCGACAAGCAATATCCAAACCCCCATCTATATCACATTCTCATAGTCAATCGGAAAGTGTAAGACGTATTGTTATTTCTGATGGCATCACTTTCACTTTTTAGCCGCAGATATCACAATCACCCAGACCGATAGTCTACTCGTTTGGCAGCGGTACAACAAGCTCGACATCTATCGCATACCCTTCAGTCACTCCGGTATCACCTCCTGTAACAAGTCCATCATTCTTCTCTCCAACCTCTTCGTCGTTCACTCCTGTATCCCTCCCTCCTCAAGCATCCATTAACCCTTCGCCGTTGGCAAGACGGCGAAGTGAGTACATGAATGATTCCACAGGTTCCGGCTTCACTCATCGTCCAACATCCATTGACTACCCCGATCTCCATGTCATTCGGCCGCCCCCACCCGTAGCTACTCCTGTGTCTGAGCGTCAGGACTCGCGACCTCGTCTCCTGCATTCATCGGCATACTCTGTTTCAGTGCCATATATGAATAAAGCAGGTCCAAAACCCCCGACCATTCAGTCTGACTACCCAGTTGTTTATTGGTCTGACATGAAAATCAATTCTGCCGGGTTGAAGAATCTTGGCAACACGTGCTACATGAATGCGACGATTCAGTGTTTGAGCGCCACGGTTCCCTTTGCCAGATTCTTTACAGGTATGCGCCATTTGTTACACTGAATATAACGGGATTACTAATTGTGTTTTAAGATGGGCGATGGAGGAATGCGGTGAATATGTTGAATCCACTGGGAACGAAAGGGAGATTGGCAGGTGCATTTGCACAGATCCTCTACGAGATGTCGCACTCGGAGCTTCCCCACCTTAACCCTTTTGGTTTCAGAGTACGTCGTTTCTACATAAATTTAATCGGGCACTCCAATTACCCCTCCCGCATAGAAATCGATATGTAGTCATGCAGCCCGGTTTGGTGGTTCAGACCAGCACGACTCGCAAGAGTTTTTGACGTTCCTCCTGGATGGCCTTCATGAAGACCTCAATCGTGTGCTCGCGAAACCTAGCAACGAAGCCTCACCCGAACGCGAAGCTGAGCTCGAAAAACTGCCTCAGCAGATCGCAAGCGAGCAAGAGTGGGAAATATACAAGATGCGAAACGACAGCCTGATCGTGGATTATTTTCAAGGACAGTTTCGGAATAGGATGGAATGTCTGACTTGCCATCACGTCAGTGCCCTCGACTTTCAGAGCTGTGTGGCGCTGACGAATTTCTCGTTTCAGACGTCTACGACCTATAACTCATTCATGTACTTGTCCTTGCCGATACCCTCCGTCAAGGGTCCGACCAAGGTTTCCTTGCATTTGTGTTTGGACGCGTTCGTCAAGGAGGAGGTCCTCGAGAAGTCAGAGGCATGGTAAGCGCTCTACCCGTTTTCAAGCGATCTCATCCCTCGGCCTCTTTCAGGCATTGTCCGAAATGCAAAGCGCTACGCAGCGCCACCAAGATTCTCTCGCTCTCACGTTTACCCCCCGTCTTGTTGATCCACCTCAAACGCTTCTCCGTCAAGGGTCCTTTTACGGACAAGATCGAAACGATCGTGGATTTCCCTCTCAAAGGTCTCGATCTGACTAATTACATGCCACCGCCGCTCCCGCCAGACGCGCGCAAGAACGCGGAGAAACCGACGTTGACGCCGACCCCGATAAACACGGTCAATGACCCGCGCGTGCAGGTGCCGCCGTATAGGTACGATCTGTACGGCGTCACGAACCACTTTGGGAGTCTGAGTAACGGGCATTGTGAGTCATCTCTCTCTCTCTCGTTGTCGTTTCGGCTTTCGGCTCACGGACGGCACGCAGACACAGCGTTTATCGCGTCCCGACCTGGATGGCTTTATTGCGATGACAGTCGGATCACTTCGACGGACGCCAAGGAGGTGGTGGTACGTGTTTGCATTCTCCCATTTCAGAACGCGCTTCTCACCGTCTCACAGGGACGCCCCGCATACGTACTGTACTATAAGCGAATCAAGACGTAGTAGTAGACGTAGCCGTAGCCCTCTGACTATCGGCTCGACATTCTCACTCTCACTCTCCCTTTTAACCGCCTCACACGGATATTTATGCCCCTTTGCTTATTTGGATGTTTAAGGTTCCACGCACACAACAGTACTACCCTTTACCGACTGTATCATGCTGCATCTCATATCTTTTTTCTGCCCCTTTTTCCTTCTTTTCTGTTTTTTCCCTCTTCTCTTCTTTCCCCTCTTTTCGTTTCGTTCCTTTCTTCTACCAACGAACTAGTTTACAAGCAAATGTATTACATGTGACCATAACGGGCAGTGTCAAGAAAAAGCTGACTCGGAAAAAGGAACGGACGGGACGCGACCCTGGTAGTACGACTACAACGACGGGACGGTGTAAACCCACACAGCAACAAACCCCCCGTCTTCACTCTTGCATCGCTCTCGATGCGCGCGGCGACACACGCTCCGTCCACTCCCCGACGGCCGCCCCATCTGGGCCCGTCCCCTTGGTCTTGCCCTGCACGTTCAACGACCAATGACACTTGTGACAGTGCCACCGATCGGCATAGTACCCGTGCCGATAAAAACAAGGCGAATATCGTGTCGCGCACTGGTCGCACTGGTGGTCCGGCTCAGCAGCGACAGCGGAGGTGGCGGCAGTGGCAGAGTGCCCGCCGTCGACCACGTCCAGGCGGTCGCGGTGCGGGTGCAAGAGGCTGTCCAACCGCCGGGCTTTGCGGAGGAGCGCGTGGGCTTGGGTGACGGGCGCTCGTTTGTACGTTCGGCAGTACGCTTGGAGCGCGGTCTGGGCGAAATGGAAAATGCCCGGATGGTGAGGCGTGGAAGCGTAGAAGCGGGCACGGGCAAGGGGCGAGAGGCGCGGAACGAAGAAAAAAAAAAACGAGGTCAGCACGTCTCGAAAGGCGAGGAAAAAACGGCCAGGGGCATCACCTCGCCAGTTTCGTCCGTCTCACACATGTCGAACAGCACGCGTTTGCTTGGATCGTGTTCTTGACAACAGATGACGGGGACCATGTTGCCCGTGTCACCTTTGAACGTGGTCGCAATGGCGTCACGACGGTGACTCCGGATCTGGATGGAGGGTTAGAAGTGTGGGTGTGGCCAAGAAGGGAGCAATACTCGCAGGCTGAAGCTCAAAACCGAACCGGTGGCCGTTCCTCCAAGCACAAGAAACATGGTATTCTCGAATGCAATCACTGCATCGAATGACAGCACCGCCTGGCTCACTGCATAGGGTGCATCGCTGTAGCATGTAAGTATGACCGTCACGGATTCTGGAAGGGGAGAGTACATACCGCCAACCAACGGGCACGAGCGATGGTACTGATACCTTCCACCAACCGTAAATGTACAACATCGGAAAACGTAACCTCGGGAGAGAATACGGCACACAGGATGTGGACCCAGGCTTGGCCTTCCGTGGGTTTCGCAGCACGCAAAAATGAATCCGTATCCCTTGTCGACGAGTTTGATTTCCTGCGCGGACAGAGCACGCAATCGGTATTCTGCAGACAAAGGGTAAAATGGTGACCGGAAAAAAAATCAAAAATAAACTACTCACCAGAGATGCTTCCTCTGTCTTTTCGTTGTCGCACAGGTCACATAACCATGATTCGACGGCGGGCTTATCTACAGAGACACCACATGTTCCTTGGTAGATGTATCAGTATCATTATCCGCCCAAACTCATGATGTATTTACCCGCGTGTACTCGAAAATGACATTGACTGCACTTGAGGACTCGACCCATGGGTCCACTCTTTTGGCACGCCAGACAACGTAGTTGAGATGTAGCGGGCGTGAGGGGTGGAGGAGTACCATTCGTCGTCACAGAGGTCTATCAGAGATGAAAAATCAGTCCAGCGAGGAACGCTCAAACAAAAAATCATACCCTGAGCCGCTTCGCACTAGGAGCGCTCAACGGCGTGCCTTCGCGTTTCTCTCCACTTTTCCTCCCCGGGGGCAAGATCTCCTCGCGAGTGGGTCGAACGTTCAAGTCGGCATATTTCCTCCAATTCGTACCGCACGTGTCACAGAGGATGTCAGTGGCAAGACCCTTGGGAGCCCGCCACCAGGCATCGGATTCACGCGTTCGACAAGCACCGCAGCTAATGTATCCCTTGGTCGGTCCGCGAATGGTAGATTCTTCGTCGTCGGACATGGGCACCTCCACACTTGGCGCCTCTCCCTCATCTTCTTTGACGGCTGCGGCACGCTCGCGAGTATGTATATGTTCCTCCCTTAGCTTGGAGCTAACATCAAATATGAAAAATAGAACGGCACCGCAAACTTGGACACATACTTTTTCCAGTGGCCGTAAAATCGCACGACCTCTGGTACCGTCCGCGTACCTACTTCGTCACGTACCGCTCGGAGTTCTGGACCATGAATAAGAATGCCATCCTCAAAGGCAACGACCTCTTCCACCGTCCATTCTTTGTCAGTATATCTAATGTCTCCCTTCTTCCACTGCAAAGATAGAGAAAAACAAGGTAGAGTTTGATCAAGGTGACCCAACGTAAGTGACTGTATGATTGTTACCTTCTCGGCACGAATGGGGACACTCATATCCACGGTGGACCACCCCCTATTCATCACGTGTGCCTGTGAGAAGCGGCGTAACGCCTCTGTAAGCCAATCCACGCTGTGCATATCCTCGCTCCTCCTGGTCAGTGCAGACTTCCATTCCTCCACTTCACACAGAGGGCGATTAATGAAAGAACCTGGCAAGTAACAAGTCACTTACGTTCTGCAACTGGATAACAGTCAGTTGGAATTACATAACGGCATGTTACGTATATGCGCACCTTCCTCGTCTGATAGGTTGTTGATGATGCTCAGTATCTCTACAGTGTTGTCGGCCCCCCTTTGGTCGCTGTCCGCGGGATTTCTGGGTGGCAGCACATCGTCACTGGCTGACGACGAGACCACGGAACTGAGAGGGGGGATTACAGCCTGGTACTTCGAACCGACTCGAGTTGCCGCACGGGGAAAAATGAGGTCGTCGGGATCTGCGATCTATATATAACATTGACCATTAACGGCAATTTTCACACCTACCGAGCGTATCCTCCGCAACGGTGTATTGACTTGAGTGGTTGCCGGCATGCGGTTAGCCAAGTGTCTGACATAGGGGGAATAAAAGTCCGAAATGGTCACTCACCCAAAATATCGGAAAGGCCACATTTTGAAGTATTTGATGTCCACGCTTTCCTCCTTTTCTGCTAGGGTCCGATCCTTTCGCGGGCGGCCACGCCCCCGAGGCGCTGGTGCGTTCGACTTGGGTTTCGTAACTGGTGTCGGGTGACGGACCTCATGACTATCGACTTCTTCTTCGTGGCGTTTTGAACAGGGCGCACACGTCCAGCCGTAACCACGCGACGGTTTTGCAAGCAGGGGCGGCTGAACGCAGCCCATGTGAAAGAACTTTTTGCATCTATCACATCTTACCGTATCGGGACTTAATTAACGCACGGAGTCAATATGATCCGTGCATGATAGTGCGAGGATTCCACTTACTTTGCGCACCATTGACTACATGTGGCGCATAGACGAAGGGCATCTGTGAGGTCGGGGACGACATCTTTCTCCGCGACCACATACTCGTATCTGGAGAGCAAGACCTGTCGTATGTGATCGGGCACTGCGCAGTAGATTATTGAAGCTAAGTTGAAAACACGTGACTCGAGTGTGGTACGTACGATTTCGGACATCGGTTGCTTGGATGACTTCGAATTCCTTCTTGATGTAGGGGTCAAACAGACGATTGAAATAAAATCTGTCTGAGCGCTTCTTCCATCCAGCAAGGTCAGTTATTTTATCCCTGTGTATGACGAAGCATTTGGACCGGAGTTGGCTGATATCGCACACTTCGGAATATATGGCGGCTAAGAGGAGGCGGGAATCGGCGACAGGACGATCGCTGACGTCGCTTGGACGGTAGTACCATGCGAGCCGAACACGGGTATAGGTTTCCTTTCCCTTTCCTTTACCTTTGGTAATTCCTTCCGGGGGAAGAAACTCCATGATGCGTGCCACAGAGTAAGGGGTGCCATCTCGGACCGACCAGGGAGGGGAACAGTACACATGATCTGTAGCACAACGTTTCTATATATGAGAGAAGATGGAAAGGAGCGAGAGCTGATTTTTACCGTTGACTTTAACCTTGTCCCCGCTCTTGAGGGTGATCTGTACTGCCATAGGCGCCCTGAGGAAGATGGAGCGTAAAAAATCTACCAGCGTACTGAATGGGTAGAGGTCACTCCATGGTGCAAGGCGAGGAGTATTTTTTGCGTACCTGGGGGGGTATGTGTAAATACAAGTAAGACGAGGTGTATGATGGAGGAGACAAGGTGGACAAGGTGTGATGGCAGAATGCCGTGGAGGAATCAAACTCCGACGGAGCGCGAACCTCCAAGCCGAGGTCGGCCAGTTGGCAATCCCGCATTTTCGTGCACGCAAACGGGTGATTTGGTGGCAAGAAAATCTTATTTAGCACACAGGAAACGGATGTTATTTTTTGGAAGGGTGGACACAGGGTGGCCGTGAGTGGGTCGGGGTGTTCGGAGGCTGAAACAGGCTTCCTAGTTCGTGCCGCCGGGAAGATACTGCGTCGTCTGGGAAATGGTTTGGTGACTTCCATCGTAAGCGCCGCAATCGCCCGCCTTATCCCTTCTCCTGAATGTCGTTCTCTATCGTCTCGAGGAATCGTCTTGATGAACTCCCCCCATCATTGACATCCCCCGATGCCGGGCCTTCTGGGCGTGCCTTCGGTTAGCTCACTTCCCCGCGAATTCCCCCAGCTCCCCGTCCCTGTCCTGCATGCGGGGCCACCGGGAACCTCGCGCCCCAGGAACAAAAAGACCGCTAGGTTCGCTGGCATCAAACTCCATTGGGCGCGTTTCATTAAACGAATCGGCGCCGACTCACCATCCGACTCCTCCGCAATAGCCGACAGTTCCCTCGAGACCAACCAGGCTCGCAAGCGGACGGACGACAATGTCGAAGGAGACGAGGTCGACGAGATTGTCGTCGACAGAGATTGGACAGAGGACCTAACCTCCCTTGATCAGCCCTCCGAACGTGGTCAGACAAGATCCTCTGACAGTCATGTTCAGATAGGCACAAGTCTTGGTCGTGACACGACCGCAATGTCAGACAACAACCATTTCCTCACCGATCTGCTTTGGTCCCTTCGCTGGGAAACATGGCTTGCCATTATCAAATTTTTCTGTGTTCGCTTTCTTGACGACAGGACCGAGGCGAGATTCCACAAGGAACACTGGTTTATTAAAAAGGTATTTCTCTCTCTCATTCCTCTGCAAATACCGCCTTCAGCTGCTCCTAGTCGGTGGCAATGTGGTCTTGTCTCTTCCTTGTCATAAACTGGATTCTCGGTGCTTCCACCATCGCCAGTCCAATAACCATTTTGGACAAAATATGGCTATGGGGGGTCAGTTGATCCTCTTGTTCACCCCAATGGACGCTAACATCCACGTAGCTCACTCCCTCCTTGACTTTCCCACTGCTTGTACTTGTCGTGCTCGACTTTCCTCGAGATCGCCCAATCCCATACCAGATACTTGTCGGCTGTGCGACTTGGTGTTGGTAAGTGTTTCTCATTCAGCTTATCAGTACGTATTAACGAATTTTCAGGGGCCTGTATGATCTTATCGCCATGTTTGTACCACCAACTTCTTGCAAGTTTAACCGTGCCTGACATCGCCTCTTTCAAGGTACTTGAGTGGCTTCTATAGCCCAGTTCGCGTTTTTGACCTCGGCACGAAGGACTTTCTCAGCATGTTCTAGTGCGACTTTCTTATCTTGTTATCTTTCACAAGTTGACGATCTAATCAGCTATACCTCTGCTTTACAAACAATTGCATTATTTGGATTGATGACAAGCAGGATGGCCGCACTCATCGGATCTCTGTCCTTTTTTATCGTGTAAGTGGAAAATGGGACACCGCTTCATCTCCCCTTATGCCGTCTTGTGTCAGTGCATCTGTGTTGATCTTGCCATATCGCCCAATGTGGATTCGGAGTGCGTAATTTCACCCATGTGGAAGGGTAAATTTTGATGCGTCAACGAAGACCTCTTGAATTTCCTCCTATACCACATCTTTCTTCTCTTTGTCCATTACACGCATGAGAATGTAAGTGGACTCCCTTTGATTGATCCAGCGTATTGACAGGCTCGCAGTCCGAGAGGAGACTCTTCATTCTCCGCGAACAGCTCAAGATTCAGTTCAAAGAAACACAAAAGGCACAAATCAATGAACGTAAAGAAGCAGATTCGAAGCGTCGACTTACATCGTAAATCTTCCTTTACATCTAGTCTTTCTCGGAGTAACTGATGCGGAATCGCAGCTATGTCTTTCATGATGAGTACTGCTTAGACTGTGACGAATTCCCACAACTTATATTGTAGCTAGTACAGGTCCGGGTACCTTTGAATACAGCGCGTGCGTATTATCAACAAGTGGCTACATTCCCGTTAACATTTGCCTGTGTCAGTCTTGGCGGTTCAGAACATGGAGGCGTCCGGTGCAGTATCCAAGGCGCAAGAAATCGAGTTTATGGCACTTGGAGGTAGCTTAGTGATGATGTCCAAAGGTTCTTTTTCCCGTGACCCGCTCACTGCTCCTGACTAATTCTTGTGGAAGTACTCAATGATATGCTTGACTTGTAAGTCCCACTTGGACTTGACGTAGATCATCATTGACCATCTATCAGCAATCGCATGGATAGCGGGCGTTTTGAGATCTTATCCAAACCATATGCGTTCCATGCAGTCATACGAACCCTCTTCATACCGTTACGGATGGCCACCGATGCACGTAATCTTGAACTGGTGACTCACCTGGACAAGGCCATTGACGAGGTGGGTGGTGCACATGCTATTTTGAACCATCATCTGATTTTGTAGGTTGCACGTTGTGCAGCTTCTGAAGCTGCAGGAGAAGATCCGGGCGCCATGAGCGGTGAAGATGGGGTGGTCCTCGGGGACGCCATACGACTCCGTCAGATCATCAACAACCTCGCTAGGTAAGGAATCGAAGCTCTCTGAAGGTCCCGTCTGACAACACGATGATAGTAACGCGTGCAAGTTCACTCCTGCGGGCGGACGTGTCACCTGTACGACCCGCCTGGTGTTCCCTGCCCATCTCCACCCTGAAACTCCACGATCTCAGGCAGAGCTGGAGGGCACCCTTGAAGAGGTCTTGGTGACTCCCGGGGACGAAGTGGCTCCAACATCCACTTTCCCTGCCGGAGAGGACCAAGAAACTAACGACAACCCCACGTTAAAGCCCAAGAACCCGTTGAAAAGTATAGTTGTACGCATCGAGGTCAGTGATACGGGCCATGGAATACAACCCCGCGAGATTACACAGGGGAAGCTGTTTAGTAAGTCTTCTCCGGGTTTGAACTACTTTGGTAGTGACTTCCCACTCCATCCGCATAGCCGCATTCAATCAAACCGAACAGGGGCGTCAACAAGGCGGGAAAGGAACTGGGCTGGGGCTAGCCCTGGTAAGGCAAATCGTGAAATTGAGTGGTGGCCGTTTGGGAGTGCGCTCGAAACTCGGGCACGGATCGACATTCTGGGTTGAATTGCGTATGTACCATACGTTATCCGCGTCTCGTCATCAAGACCTCATCTGCTCTCTTCTCCCGTTATTAATGATATCACGGCATCGTTTGGCATGGGAATCGCGGAACAGCGCTGGGTGTGGGTGTCAAAGTTGTAGATACGTCAGATCCCGAGTCTGGGCTGAGCGAGAAGCACTCATCTGACTTCGAGGGACCTTTATCTATTGACTTGCTCCAGAACCGGTCTTTGCGACCAGCATCGACTCCCAATGCGATGGAGTCGCTCATGGATCAGGGTACGTGCACACCCAGTTTCTTGCATATTGCCACTGATGTCCTTTTGTGCAGGCGGCCTGGTGGAGTTGAAGTTGCCGAATGCCAGCGACGAGTGCGAACCACACGTGCTCACGAGAACCATCGGGGAGCTTTCTTCTGGGACCCAGCTTGGCCCTCCGTTGCCTTCCACTGCAGCTGGGCCGTCCAGTTTCTCGGGTTATGAAGATCCCCATTCTCTTGCGAAGAGCTCCCGGGCAGGTAGCACCTCCATTATAGCGGAAGGCAACTCCAAGGGTCTTGTCCAACAGAATAAGAGCCCATTGCCATCCCCTCATTCTGGGTCTACGGATCCACTACATGCGGCAAGCTCACTATCGCCTGTTTCCGTGGAGCCCGCCGCAAGCAGCCTGAAATCACCTGTCAAGCACACACCACCGCCATCATCGCGGAGAGGGCCATCTGCCGTATTCGAGCCGCCTATGATCGTGCTCGTTGTAGATGATGACCGGTTGACGCGAACCATCATGTCGCGAACGCTTTCGAGACTCGGCTGCCATGTCTCAACAGCAGAGAATGGAGAGATCGCCCTGGAGATGATCGTTGGGAGGACGTTCAGGCAAACACAGGGGTTCAATCAAGACCCTCCATCTGCATACCACTCCGAGAATCCAGGACAGGACGACGACAGGTCGGCGGCCAGTTGCTACGATGTCATATTCCTGGACAACCAGATGCCGATCATGTCTGGATTAGAGGTGGTGGCGAAACTCCGGGAGATGGGCCGGCAGGACCTTGTTGTCGGTGTGACTGGTAAGGCGCATGCTCCTTGGACCCCCGGCATGGTACTGACCGGATGACACAGGGAATGCGCTTATCGGAGACCAGAAAGAGTACTTTGAGGCAGGGGTGGACCAGTGCGTATTGTCGCTGTTCCATGCGCGCGCGCTGACCCGGATCTTAGCATCTTGACCAAACCTGTTTTTGAGCCGAGTCTCGTGCACATGTTGACGATCGCAGACGAGCGACGACGGGAGGGAGGATGTTGATATACGGAGCAGTATGATTATTTTGTATATGCGGACGTTGGGCGAAATGAGAATCTTGAGGGGTCTTTTTTGTTGTGATCGGGTTGTGCCGAGTGCATTCCCCTGCCGCTTGTCAGCTAGCTGCGCTTGTTATTCCCGCCTTGAATAAGACCACGCCCAACGTTCACAGCGCACAGACCACCGGCGCACAATGCCTGACACCGTCGACGAGGTCCTGGTCGTCGTCGACAACGACCGCAAGCCCTCACCACCCTCGCCGTCCCCCTCGCCCGATGCAAACGACTTTACAGGTGCGTTTATCCGGCTGCAGCACGGCCGTGCTTTATCAAACCGGCCCACCTTGACTCACCCTGCACCCGATTCCAAACTACATCACCTATGCGAACAGAACAAACCCTTCCCAGGAAACGGGAACGAGAGGTCTCTCTCGAGCCTGCAACACCCAGAACTGCCACCAGCGCTGTGCGTCTTTCTTCTCGCCTCTCGCCCGTGGCACATCCCTGACGTAAGTTCTACCCCCGAAAACACGCCTCTTCTTTTCGGCTTTTTCCCTCCGACGCTTCCCAATACCCAATGCGTCGCCAGTACGCGCTTGACGTGAAATCGCCTGCAAAGAAGGGTCGGGTACATCTCGATACCACGCTCGAAGAGGACGCGCAGGACGTCCAGCAAAGCCAGTCGCGTTCTCGGACGCCGTCCCACCCACACTCGCCTGCGCTGAGCGTCTCGCCGCCGCACGAGGTCAAGGTCCGGCAGATCAGCCAGGGCGTGGAAGACATCAAGTGGCAACAGTGTTTGCAGCAGTCCTCCCAGCAAGACGCTAACTTCGAGTCGCAGCCCAACGTCGACATCGCGCCATCCCATGAGCTGCAAGAGACGCAAAGCGGCATCGACGGCGTCGAGCCGGTGACGCAAGTGGGTTTGGCGTCCCCATCTCCATCCCAATCCCGGTCTGCGCCGGCACCGCCCCCCAGTCCGTTCGTGTCCGTCGACGGGGTCACCGAAGAGGCCGAGGAGGCGCAGGATGCGGCGAGTAGTTTGCCGCATACCCGACGGACGTCCGAGTCGGACGGCGGCGAGCCCGAGAAGGGTCTCAAACGCAAGTTGGCGGACCGCGCAACCAGTTTGGGGCCGGAGAGTGGGCCGTCGACGGTCGTGCCGGCGACAGAGACTGCCAAGCGGCCTAGGGACGATGCGGACAAAGACGATAATCCGCGTGTCTCGAAGCGACCATCTCCACCTCCCGAACAGAACGAGGCATCGTTGTCAGCACCAGCACCAGCCCCGGAGACACCCGCACCAAAACTCGTACGTATACTGTTTCATGGCCTCACGTCGTGTACACTCAATGTGTCGTAGGGTGGGTTCATGTCGTACGCTTCTACAGCGTCCCCATTTGCCTCCGTCAAGGGACAGAACGTCTTTTCGAGCACGTCACCCAACCATCAAAAACTGCCCCTGTCCCCACCTACGAAGCGCGTTGCATTGCCTCACGATACCCCACCCGTCCATGCCCCCATTTCATCCCCATTTAGCCAATCGTCGTTTGCAGCGTTCAGGTTATCTCAGACTTCACAACAAGCCACTCCAAGCACCGCCACTAAACGAACTGGATTCGAAGCGTTCGCGGGGCCTGTCTCCCCGTTTGCGTCTACTTCTCCGTTGTCGCATGCAAGGCCCAAGTCGCCGTTAGGCAACAAGAACAGTATACTCGGACGGAGCAAATCTCCGATGCGATGGATGTTGGGGGTGAATGCAAGCGCGTTTTCGAGCTATGGAACCGTGAGCGCGCATGCGTTTTCGGCACCGCGCCCGAAGCGTGCGAGAGCAGAGTCGCCCAGTGGAGGTTCTTCGAGGAGCTCGTTGGAGCGCAAAGAGGGGTCAGCGTTAAGCGTATTTGGAAATGAAGAAGGCAGTGGGAGTGGGGAGGAAGAGGGTGATGTGGATAGGGAAGAAAGTGATCGTGCGCCGTCGACGTTTGGCGAACGATTGCGGGCAAGCAAAGACGGCGATGACGAACAGAGCGAAGAAGAAAAGGAAAAACTGACGGAACAAGAAGGTGAGCGTCGATCCTTCTCTTGATAGTCCGTGCAAAATGTTGAGCGTGATGTTTAGTGATCACAGGCGAAGAGGAGGAAGAAACGTTGCTTCAGATTCGTGGCAAGCTCTATGCGCTCTGTCCACAAAATCAGTGGAAGGAGCGGGGGACCGGCCAACTCAAGCTCAACGTTCGCAGAGCGGACGGAAGTGGAGCTCGTCTTGGTTCGTGTTTTTTTTTCTTCATGATTGACGTCGCTTTCGTGCTCAGACGCGCGTCTTCTTGTAGTGATGCGAAAAGAAGCTGTTTATACGTTGTTGTTGAATGTATCGCTATTCCAGGGGATGAAGTGTTTCCTAGCGCAAGACCCGCGATATATACGATTCAGCGCCATCGAAGATAACAAAACCTTGCACTATAACCTTCGGGTGGGCTCATTGCATGCTTCGCGACCTAGTTTGTTCGACTGATTGTGGTCTAGGTGTCCAACGCCAAGATCGCTCAAGAACTGCTTGACGAGATCAACGCCAATATCCCCCCCTGACAGACAGCATTTTCAACCTTTCTTTTTTCACAACCCACGCCCATCTGACTCATCTAAGATTAATGTTGCACGTATGTAAAATTACGATCTTTTCTTGTATTTACTCAAGGAGAGATGCATTGTTGACAGCGATAGAAGGTGTAGTGGATGTTAGAGGGAGTGGGATATTTTGACCCTTGCTTTTTTTTGGACCGAGATCCTTCCGCTCGACGTTGCATCCATTAAATTAACGGTAAATCGTACACCTTTTATTGCGCTAAGGAGTGACTTTCCATCGTCCTGTCAACTGGTTCCCTCTGAGCACCAAGAGATCGCGCAGCATCTGAAGCGAATCTTTGACAACGTTGAGCTTGCTCCCCGCCACTTCGTGCCATTCGACGGGGACTTCTACGACGGGAATCCCGAGCTGTTT
>JBBPLO010000338.1:0-22382 GCA_038089835.1 Retiboletus flavoniger
AAGACTAAGCTTCTCTCTATAGGCAACTACTAGGTTGATCCTCCCCCATCACACTCCTGCCATTGGTCCACATGGGGTGATTCCCTGGACTCTCATGCATCCCACTCCTGCTTTCAGCCTGTATGGGGTAATTCCCTGGGCAACATGCCACCATTAATCCCTGAACCCCTACTAGCTGATTCCTTTCTTGCGGTGACACTGCTGATCAACCATCATCCCCAAACCCCTCATCTCCCTCATTCCTTGATCACTTCAATCAAGACGTCAACCCCACCACTTGAGAAGAGCAGGAAGAAACCCTCCAACTCTCTCACAACCTTTCCACCCAACTCAGTCTTCCATGAGTTCCTACCCCTCCATCTCCCACTCCCACTTCCATGCAACCCGTCTTTCCTCTTCCTTCCTGATCTAGCCCTCACCCAGTGCTCACTGGGTTTCCTCTATCTCGAATGTGTCCCTTGTTCCCTAGGCCGCCTCTGCCCTGAAGCACTATGTCCACAGGAAAGGAACTCCATCTTGGAGCCCCTACACCCTTCAATGGGTCCTATGAAACATCGACACAGTGGCTCCACACTGTTCAATTCTATCTCCTCATCAATGAGGACATCTACAACACTGATACCAAGTGCATCACCTTCACCCTCTCCCACATAACCAAAGGATCAGTCACCACCTGAGCTGCTACCTTCCACCAGAAATGTATGACCTCTGGCACCATTATCCTAGGAAAACTCTCAGACTTTGTCAAAGAGTTCAAGACTACCTTCAAACATCAAGATTCAATCAGCAATGCTATTGCCTGGCTGACCACCATGCAAATGACCAAGAAGAAGGGTACATATGAACCAACCCTTACTAAGTACAGTACATTGCAGACTTCTGCAACAATGTGGTCGTTTCTAAGATCATGAACAATAATGTCCTGATCGCCTATCTTTCAGCTGGACTACCACAACTGCTGATGATGAAGATTTACTCCATGGAAATCCCACCGACTACCATCGAAGACTGGTACAAGAAAACAACCCACTTCCAAACTATGTGGGAATGATCCCAAGAGATTGCCAAGAGAACCTACCATCCTACCTCCCAATCCACAAACTCCTCTGCATACACCCCCCAAAAAGACCTTAATGCCATGGACATAGATATTGTCTGAACCATTGGGAAACTCACTCCCGAAGAAAGAAAATGCTGCATCAAGAAGAACCTCTGCTTCTGATGCCACCAATCTGGACACTCTTTCCTCAAGTATCCTACTTTTTTCCAACAGTGTCCCACAGGTATCTTATGACTGCCTGCCAAGAAGGTGGCCGAAGTTGCCAAAGAAGAAATCCCTTGTCTCCAAGAGATCGAGGATGATGACGATGAAGTCAAAGATGAGGAATCCATGAAAGCAGTCTTCCTCTAGGATTTTTAGAAAGGAAGCCTACCTTGACAATAGCTCCTTCCACTGTAGCCTCTGTACTTGTAAAAGCGGTGACTAAATCAATGCATATCCCTGTTCAAGTCATCCACCCCTTGTACACTATGAAAACCATTGACACCTGTACCTTAGTCAATAGCAGAGCCAATATCTCCTGCATCAACCAAGAGTTTGTTACCAAACACAAACTCCCCTTTACCAAACTTGCCACCCCGATCCTTGTGCAAAACACCGATGGATCACTAAACAAGAAAGAAAAGATCACCCATACATGTTCCCTTTTCCTCGCAATAGAAGAACTCGCCCAGAAGGTCCTTCTTCACATCATGCACCTTGGCTGGGACAACATTATCCTCGGACTTTCCTGGCTCTGTACTGCTAATCCAAACATCAATTGGATAAACCGCACTATCACCCTGGATGAATCTATCAACCAATCCCAACTCCTTCACCAGGAACACAAGAAAGATCTGACACGTCATGACAAGGTCTACACCTTCCCCATCCACAAACCCAACTTGATTCTGGTATGGGTTGTATCCCAGGATCACCTTTGGAACTACAATGATGAAGACATCTTCATGAACATGGCCATCTGCAATTGCTCCATGTTCTGCATCATTTGATGTGGCTCCCACTTCCTTCAAAACTTCCAGATTGCCAAGATCACACAAGCAATGGAACTCACTAAGGCCGAAGCCCTCAATGCTCCCAAGGTCACCCTCCTAGAAGAATACCAACAGTTCACTTCTGTCTTCTCCAAAGACACCATGGACCACCTCCCACCAACTCGACCCTACGATCACAAGATCAAACTCAAACCTGATTTTGTTCCCTCCATTGGTAAGATCTACCCGCTATCCCCTACTGAAAAGGAAGTGGCAGACAAATTTATTGACGAAAATCTTGCTGCTGGGAAAATCTCCCTGTCTAACTCCCCACAGGCATCCCCCTTTTTCTTTGTTTGTAAAAAAGACAGAGGACTACACCCCTGCCAGGACGACTGAAAACTCAATGAGGCTACTGTACAGGACACCTAGGGCTCCCCCTGATCTTGGAGCTTATTGATAAACTCCATGATGCCAAAAAATTCACCAAGTTTGACATTCATTGGGGATATAACAATGTCCAAATCAAACCTGAAGACCACTGGAAAGCTGCCTTCATCACCCACTGAGGCCTATTCCACCCAAACATAATGTTCTTTGGACTTACTAACTCCCTGGCGACCTTTCAAAGGTTCATGAATGACTCCTTCCACAACATGATCACCAAATGATGGCTAGTCATCTACATGGACAACCTCCTTATTTTCTCCCCAGATGATGCCACCCATACTGAACACATCAAACATGTTCTCCAATGAATGACTGAGCTTGACCTCCACCTCAAGCTCGAGAAATGCAAATTCACTGCCGACAAAGTTGAATACCTTGGCATGATTGTCTGCCTGGGCCATGTCACTATGGACCCCGTAAAACTCAAAGGAATCTCTAAATGGCCCTCACCCACTTCTGTAAAGCAAGTCCGATCTTTCCTTGGCTTTGCTAACTTCTACTGGTATTTCATTGCCAACTACTCCACCATCGCCTGTCCCCTCATTGACCTCACCAAGAAAAACCAACCTTGGCAGTGGTTCCCAGAGTGTCAAACTATGTTCAATACCCTCAAGGAGTGCTTCCTCACAAGACCTGTCCTCCAACTACCTAATACCACTGCTCAATTCACTATTGCCACCAATACCTCCAAGTTCACCACCAGTGGTATTCTCCAACAGCTCAATGAGAATGGGAAATGGAAACCCTATTCCTTCATCTCCCAATCGTTCCTTCCTGTGGAATGAAACTATGACATCTGTTACACATAGCATACAAAGAGAGACTAGGACTTGAGGGAAGATAACTATCAGGTGATACTCATGAAGAGACCAATGTCTGACAATTAGTCCAGAGCAAGGCAAGTGATCTTAGAGTCACTAAGATCAATTGGAGAAAACTTAAGGGAAATCCTAGAGTTGCTAGGATTCTACTGAGACTTGGGATAATCATTGATATTATGCTAGTATTTGCACAGATCAAGAATAGAGACTTTACATGACTAGGACGATGAGTATTTATAGAAAGGAATCCCCACACAGACCATGGAAGGATAAGGAAATGACTAAGTATGACAGAACTTAGTTAGGAGCTTTGTCTGTGGGGATAGATGTCAAGAGAGTGGTACTCTATGGGAGGCAAGATAGGAACAACACAGAGGGTCCTCTGATGAAGAGAAAGGCAGTGTGTGTCCAAGGGGTGTGGTGCCCATAGTAAGAATCTATGGAGGTGAAGTGTACAAGAAGAAGGATGTGATGATATGGAAGAAAAAGTGTAACAACATCCATGACTGAGAATTACTTGCAGTCATCCATGCCCTCCAAGCATGGAAACACTACCTCCAAGGTTCCCCTTTTCCTGTACAGGTCTTTATGGATCACAAGAATCTCACCTACTTCTGTAAACCCCAGGACCTCAATCGCCACCAAGCCTGGTGGCTCCTTGACCTTGCCAACTTTGATCTAAAGTTTTCCTACACCCCTGCCTCCCAACTTGCTGGCCCCAACACACTCTCTCATTGTGCCGACCATGACTCTAAGGAAGCAGATAACTCCAACATCACCCTGCTTCCCCCCAACCTCTTCATCTCCTCTATCAACACCCTTCCCACTGAACAGGTCAAAGAAGGCTGCAAAACTGATGCCACCACACTCACTGCACTTCAATCCATCTCTACTAAACTCCCCACATTCTTCTGCTCCCATCTCTTGCCATGGCAAACTGTCGACAGCTTGCTCACCTTCAACAGCCGTGTCTACACTCCACCAACTGCCTGCCAACAAATCTTGGCCAAACACCATGATCACCCCTCTGCTGGACACCCTGGCTATCTCAAAACCCAACAACTTGTCAGCACTCAGTATTGGTGGCCCACTATGGCTGCCTATATTAAAAACTACATCGATGGCTGTGCCACATGCCAGCAAAACAAAACTAACACTCACCCCATCACGCCACCCCTTATGCCTATTAAATCCTTGTGCTCCCACCTGTTCCAACAGATCTCCTGTGATCTGATCACTGATCTCCCCCCCTCTGGGGGTTTTGACAGTCTCCTGGTCATGGTCGACCATGGCCTTACAAAGGGGGTAATTCTCTGCCCCACTAAGAAAACCATCATGGTGGCTGGAATGGCCACACTTTTTGCTCACAAAGTATACTCTAGATTCGGCCTCCCTGACAAAATCATTTCTGACTGAGGCCCTCAATTTGCCTCAGCCTACTCAAAAGAGCTTGGCTGAATCCTCAACTACAAACTCACCCTATCTACTGCCTTCCACCCTCAAATGGATGGCAAGATAGAATGGGTAAACCAAGAAGTCGAAACCTATCTCCACATCTTCTGCAGAGATTCCCCCACCTCATGGGCCAATCGAATTCCACAAGTGGAGTTCACCCACAACCACCACCCCCATTCTGTAACCAATCAATCCCCATTCTTTCTCCTCATGGGTTATGAACCTAACCCTCTATCCACTGTAGTCCCCTCATCCACCATCCCCACTGTTGAACTATGGCTTCAGGAACTCTTCTCTGCCCACAGTGAAGCACTTGCCTCCCATGAACTCGCTCACCAGACTATGGCCGCAAGATCCTGTTGCCTCTTTAAACCATTCAAGAAGGGTGACCAGGTTTGGCTTGAAGCTCACAACCTCTGCTGAGAACTCGCTAACCCAAAGTTCTCTCCTAAAAGAGAAGGACTGTTTGTTATTACTGATGTCCTCTCCACAGTTACTTATCGACTACTGCTGCCGAAGACTTGGAAGATCCATCCAGTCTTCCATGCTTCTCTCTTATCACCCTATCAGCAGAATGCCATTTACAGCCCCCATTTCAAAAGAATCCGCTGGATCTCATTGGGAGACAAGTGGAGTACAAAGTAGAGAAGATCATACATCACAAAGATGCTTTGGATAAGTGCCACTATCTGGTCAGGTGAAAAGGATATTCTGCTGACGATGACTCCTGGCTTCCCAAAATGGAACTCAAACACACACGGACCATCCTGTCCACCTATAAGAAGGCAAACCCCCACACCTTCCCTACTTAGACCTCTTTCTTTCTCCCCCTCATAGTACTATACAAACTCCCAAGAAAAAACACAAAAACTGTCATGTCTTCAAACAACAACACAACCATTGTAAAACAGTGAAGTTCTCTAAAAAAGAGTACTTCTAAGTAAGAAGGATATGAAAGGTTTGTCCCTAAAGGGGTTCTATAGCAAAGAAAGGTCAGTAGGAGAGCTTTAAAGAGGTCCTAACCAGCAGATGATAAGTTCGAAGCTAGTCCGGACTGAAATAGATGATTCCAGACTGCGGAAATGAGCAATCCAAGCTCGGAAATGTAAAGAACAATAGGCAGAATGGTGATAACAGTGCAGAATGGTGGTAGACAGTGTTACCGTTTTTCTCCCATTTCATCACATATTGTTGGTTACCTCTTTTTCTCCTTGGACTAACTGGAGACATCAACCATCAAGACGTTTTTCCAATGCATATCTCATAGTAGTCAGTTCCTCCGCTTTCCTCTTAGTTCGTCTTCACATAGCAGATCACAGCTACTCTATGCATATCTCTACAGACTAACTCTTCCCAGCTGACTCTCTTATGTCAGCTAGTGATCCTTTACCTTCCATCTGATTCCATACCGCTTAGTCACTAGTTGTTCTTTCTCCTTTCATGGTCCATGTGCTGGTCCCACTCCTATAAAACCTAGTAGTCTCTACTGTTGCTACTCATACTTGATCTGTGCAATACAAGCGTACATCTTGCATCATCCCTAGTAAAACCCTAAGTCTCTTCTGAAAACTCCTAGTATCTTTCTCTTGAGAAGTCGGTCTCTTCATGAGTATCACCTCAAGTCGAACAATTCCCTTGAGACCTTCGTTAGTACGCTTCACATAACAAAAGATCAAGTATCTCCCTGGTCCCACCTACCTAGGTGTCGGACCCACAAACTTTCACTACATCCTACCGAGCACCTGAGAAAGAAGACTCCGATCTTCTGGACCTCACCAAATACCAACTCCCTTGACGACTTGCAGGATCCAGCAGAACTCCATTGGACCCATCCCTTGTAGGAAGAACCCCCCCTCGCCCTTCTCCTGCACCGTCTAGCCAACCTAGTTTACCCCCATGCCAACCCAGCCCACCCCCACACCAACCGAGTCCACCCCCACAACAACCAAGCCCACCCCCATCTTGAAGTCCTAGCCCTATTAACTGGTCCAGATCATCTTCACCCACCATGCCTTCTGAACTCAAAGCTGCTCTCCCTGCCGATTTCTCCAGTCTCCCTTCCAACGCCTCTCGATGGATAAAAGCCATGAGGGCATACTTCCAAATCAACCAAGGACTATACCCTGGAGACCCCGAATGAATCATGACCGCCCTGAACAAGATGCCCTCTGGCCGAGGAGCCTCTTTCACAGAAGCTTGGTACGACAAGATGGCCAATTCCACCATCACTGTCGGAAAAACTCTCGCCAACTTTATCTCGGACTTCAAGACCACCTTTTTCCCATTCGACATCCAGGCGTCCGCCCGCATCGAACTCGCCAAACTCTGTCAGAAAACCTCCCACACTAGTGACGGATTCCAACAATTTATCACAGATTTCCAAAACCTTGCCAGAAAATCTGGAATCTCAGACAAGACCACCCTCATCGATCATTTCGCGTTGGGGCTAGATCACCAGATCACCACCATGATCCTATCCATGGGGACAGTCCCCACCACCATCATTGACTGGGTAACCAAGGCGAAAGCCTTCCATACCCAGAAAATGAGAATCCAAGCACTCCGGACTGGCACCAACCCTGCCCCCTTCTCTTTCAATCAGCCCACACCACGAGACCCCAATGCTATGAACGTCGACACAACCACCCTGACCAAGCTCACGCCAACTGAAAGAGCAAAATGCATCAAGGAAGGAAGATGCTTCTGTTGCCGAACCATTGGTCATGATGCACGAAACTGTAGAAAATCCAACAATGCCACCATCACCCCCAGGACCCTCCAAATCCGCACCACCACCACTGCCCCCACCATCCCTGTTCACCCCCCTGCACCCCCTCCAAAAACAAAAACCCCTTTAGAACTCTACGTCAACTCTCTTCACACCAGCAGAAAAGATGAAAAAGAAATTCTTTCCGTCCTCAAGATGTGTTACAAAGAAGACCCCAAGGAGAACCCTGGAGAATCAATTAGTGGAGTAACTGTTGCCAAAATCCAAGAAGTCAAGGATTTTTGAAAAGAGAAGTAGCTTTGACATCTACTTCTCCTTCCCATGTACTAGTAGCCTTGTCAGACAATAGAACCCTACGTCTCAAAGTCTCAGTACAAAACGTCGACACCACTGCTTTAGTCGATTTCAGAGCAACCAGAAATTTCATTGACCCCCGACTTCTCCCTAAAGGAAAATTTTCCCTCCAACGACTTCGCTCCCCCATCCTTGCCTTCAACATAGATGGTTCTGAAAACCGCTCTGGTAGGATCAACTGGGTCACAAAAGCAACAGTCACTTGCAATTCCCTTTCCTTCCCAGTAAAACTATTCGTCCTTCGACAGAAACAACTGCAGATTATCCTTGGCACCCCCTGGTTAACCGCTTGGAACCTGGCTATCGACTGGAAAACCTTCACCTTCACCTTCTCCCCCTGGTCGCCTGAGAGGGTCAAGTGGTCTCTTCGTGAGAATCCTCCCCTGAATGGCTTCCTAGAGGAGTCTGTGAACAAAACAACCATCTCCACTGAATTAGCCATCACCGCCCCTAAGGAAGAAACCTCCATCCCGATATTCTGCTCTGATTTTGCCGATGTCTTTGTGGAATCCACACACAACCAACTTCCCCCTCACTGACCATTTGACCACACTATAGATCTCAAAGACACCTTCCACCCGAAAATCACTAAAATCTACTCCTTAAATCCAGCCGAGAAAATTGCCCTTTAATCATTCATCGACGAACACCTCAAAACTGGTCAAATCGTCCCATCAAAATTCCCTCAGGCCTCTCCTTTCTTCTTCGTCCCGAAGAAAGATGGATCACTCTGCCCATGCCAAGACTACCGATACCTCAACAGCCACACTATCCGTAACGCCTACCCACTACCCCTCATATCCGACCTTGTTGACGAAATGAAAGACACTGACTATTTCACCAAAATGGACATTTGCTGGGGATATAACAACATCTGCCTCTGTGAAACCGATCAATGGAAGGCAGCCTTCATCACGCCACTGGGGTTATTCGAACCCACCTGTATGTTCTTCAGCTTCTCTAACGCCCCCTCCACCTTCCAAGCCTTCATGAACCACATCTTCGCCGACATGATCGCAGAACGATGGCTCAAAATCTACATGGACGACCTAGGCCTCCACACGAAAGGCACCCTAATCCTTCACCATGAACGAACTCGAAGAGTCCTCCAATGTCTACGAGAAAACAATCTCTCCATAAAAATCTCCAAATGTTCTTTCAACACCCCCACCATGGAATACCTCGGACTCATTATCGGTTGAGGAAAAATTCACATGGACCCCCTCAAAATCGTGGCCATCCGTGACTGGAAACCACCCACCTCCATCAAAGGAATCTGATCGTTCATTGGCTTTGCCAACTTCTATTGAAATTTCATCCCCAACTTCTCCAACATCGTCGCTCCCCTCACCCTTCTGACCCAAAAAGACCAACCCTGGCTCTGGTCAACCTTTCAACAACACGCTTTCTCCACCCTTATCTCGGCCTTCTGCACCACCCCCATTCTATCTCTCCCCGATCTCTCAAAACCCTTCTCTGTCATGACGGATGCCTCAATCCTTGCTGCTGGTGCCATTCTCATGCAAAATGATGTCAATGGCGATCTTCAACCCATCGCCTACTTCTCCAAAACCTTTGCCCCTGCGGAATGAAACTATGACATCTACGACCAAGAGCTCCTCGCCATCATCCTTGCCCTGATGGAATGGCATCACTACCTCCAAGGGTCATCACTCCCCATCACCATCATCACCGACCACAAAAACCTTTTCTACATCCATGATCCACGAAAACTCTCCCGTAGACAAGCCTGATGGGCACTCTTTCTTCAAGATTTCGATATTCTTTGGAAAGTCACCCCAGGCACCAAGATGGGTCCAGCAGACGCACTCTCTCGCCGTGACTCCATCGACACCTCCCTTGATAACCTTAATTCCTCCATTATCCCCAACCTTGTCATTGTCAACGCCCTGGATCTCTCTCTAGCAAACCACATTAAATCTTCCTCTTCCAATGACCCCCTTGTCATGGATGCACTCTCTGCGCTGTCCTCTGGCTCCCCCCTCTTCCCCTGTTCTTCGTTATCCGACTGGACATTTGACAACGGTCACCTTTTCTACAAAAACCACATGTACGTCCCACCTGCCGCCCGATCCTCCCTCCTTCACTCCATCCACTCCTCTCCACTCTCGGGTCACATGGGCACCTTTCGCACCCAGGCCATCCTCGAACGCGACTTCTGGTGGCCCAGACTATCCACCTTTGTCCAACACTTCATTCGTGGTTGCCCTACCTGTCAACAATCCAAGCCCAACACCCACCCCACTCGCCCACCACTCTCACCCATTCCCTCCTCATGCACCCTCCCCTTCCGACAGCTCTCTGTAGATCTCATCACCGACCTCCCCCCTTCTGATGGCCACGATTCCATCATGGTCATGGTTGACCATGGCCTTAGTAAGGGGGTAATTTTAATCCCCTGCTCCAAAACCATCGACGCAGCAGGAGTAGCCCTCTTGTTCTATGAGAACATCTTCAAACAATTTGGACTCTATGACTTCGTCATCTCTGATAGAGGCCCACAATTCGCCTCTGCATTCGCTCTTGAACTCGCCAGACTACTCAAATATGATGTCTGCTTATCCTCTGCCTACCACCCACAAACTGATGGACAAACTGAACGAACCAACCAGGAACTCAAAATATTCCTAAGGATCTTCTGTGCCAACAACTTCAACTCCTGGTCCTCCCTACTCCCAGCTGCTGAATTCCATCACAATTCCGCTCCACACTCTTCCACAAAAAAATCCCTGTTCTCCCTACTCTACGGATACGAACCCCGGTCCTTCCCTCCTTTTGGAAAAACCTTCATCCCCACCCTCGAAGAATGACTCTCCACCCTTGATTCCTTCCGAAAAGAAGCCCTCGCCGCTCACAAAATTGCCTGAAAACTGATGATCTCCCAATCTTGGAAGAAATTCAAACCCTGGAAAGTTGGAGATAAGGTCTGGCTCGAGACCACTAATCTCTGACTACAGTACCCTTCCAGGAAACTATCCCCCAAACAGTTAGGACCATTTGAAATCATTTGAGTCTTATCTCCCTTATCTTACCAACTCCACCTTCCTCATTCCTGGAGAATCCACGACGTCTTCCACACTTCCCTGTTATCACCCTATCAAACCACTGCCGCCTTCAGCCTGAGCTTCTCCAATCCCCCACCTGACCTTATCAATCAGGAAGAAGAATATGAAGTTACGGCAATATTGGCACACAAAGGCCCAACCAATGGGCGAAAATACCTCACCGCGTGGAAGGGATACCCATCTTCTGAGAACACCTGGGAGCCGGAAATCAATCTCCATCATTCCCACCGTCTCTTATCCGCTTATAAGCTGCTTCATCACCTTTGAACTCGATGCTGGTAATCGACAGTCTCTTCGTGAGTATCTCTTACCAACACCAAGTTCAAACAACCATCCACACCAAAACATGTCTTTCCTCACCTCTGCCATCACCGCTTCCCCCCTCGCTGGACGCATCTCCCTGCTTCACACTAGAAATGTTTACCCTGCTTATCTTCCCGAATACGCTATGCTTGAACTCTATGCTGATGTCCTGGACACTCCCGCCCTCGTCCTTACCATTGAACAAGACCCGATGTTCAATGACGATTACCCCACACAGGACCTCATCAAGGTCTTCCATGGAACATCCCACCTCGCCCGAATGATCTGGGCTAGCCCATCCCCCGACCAGGCTGCATACTTCTCCCTCACTAATATCTCTCAAAACATTCTCCTAGCCCTATTCCATCATGGGTTCCATACTTATGTCGAATCTATTCCCCCCCTCGATATCTATCCTACCTTCTGAAGAATCTATTTATCTCTCCCACAGGACCAGCGCGACCACTATGCCTGATCAGTAGATAACTTCTTACTTAACCAACCTCGTCCCGTCATACTCCCGGTACCCCCTCCTCATGCAATCTCTCTCTCCTCTTGCCTCTTCTCCCTGGCCCCTGCTGACACCCCCACTGCTGTCGACTCTGACGAAGATGACGCAAGCACCACCTCTGACAAACTCATCGCTACCGCACCCCTTATGCCTGCTGTATTCTCCACTCCCTCTGGCAACGTCCTCTCATCCCCTACTCGTGTCCTCCCACGCCACCACCTGCTCTGCCTCCCACTTGCATCTGATACCACGCGATGCTTTCACTGTTCTGGCCGAGGTCACTATCAACAGGACTGCCCCACCTATCAATGCCCCAATTGTCACACCTTCAAACCAGGTCATTTCGCCTGTGAATGTCTTACTATTCAATGCGACTACTGTCATCATTGGGGACACGGTGACCGATACTGTCCCTCTAGGGTCTGTGGAACTTGCTCTCAACCTGGGCACATCATTGACGATTGTACATTTGAGCATGCTACCCCTTCTCAGCAGCTGGCGATCTACGGCCCCTCACCCTCATCCTCTACTTAATCCCTGGGGTTGTCAAGGTTTGGTCATTGAGCCTGGAGCTCGATTGTACGAGAGGGGTAATGTTACCATTTTTCTCCCATTTCATCACATATTGTTGGTTACCTCTTTTTCTCCTTGGACTAACTGGAGACGTCAACCATCAAGACATCTTTCCAATGCATATCTCATAGTAGTCAGTTCCTCCACTTTCCTCTTAGTTCGTCTTCACGTAGCAGATCATGGCTACTCTATGCATATCTCTACAGACTAACTCTTCCCAGCTGACTCTCTTATGTCAGCTAGTGATCCTTTACCTTCCATCTGATTCCATACTGCTTAGTCACTAGTTGTTCTTTCTCCTTCCATGGTCCATGCACTGGTCCCACTCCTATAAAACCTAGTAGTCTCTACCATTGCTACTCATACTTGATCTGCGCAATACAAGCGTACATCTTGCATCATCCCTAGTAAAACCCTAAGTCTCTTCTGAAAACTCCTAGTATCTTCCTCTTGAAAAGTCAGTCTCTTCGTGAGTATCACCTCAAGTCGAACGATTCCCTCGAGACCTTTGTTAGTACGCTTCATGTAACAGACAGTATGGATGGCGGTGGACAACGATAGTGAGAGATCCATGGGAGGAAAACTCTTTTTAGATAATCCTAGGTACATGGTTTAAGTAGTCCAGAGTAGTCTGGAGTACAACTAAACAATGTACAAAACAAATGGAATAAGTCCAAACAAGAGAAAACAACCCTTTAGAGGATCTGGAAGTGCATGGAAAGATTACAAAGTGTCAGGTAAGGTTCTAAACATAGTCTGGAAGTGAAGGAAAGTGGTCCGAAGCTTAGTAACAAAAATTCCGGACCAGACATCGGACTAAAACACATTGGACTGAAAACCAGGACTCCAGACTGAAAACTGGGACTCTGGACTACATTTGGTGGACTCGGACTGCATTCAGTAGCCTCAGACTGCGCCAGGACTGTGTGGAATAGATGGATATGATGGATTTCAAGCCTACAGAGGTTCCAACCTCTACACCGTCTCCCCTGTTTTTCTTTCTATCTCTACAGTGTTGTTGCTATGTTCCTCTCCTCCTATCTCTTCTCCTCTCACTAACAATGTCCTGTCGGCCAATGAGCTACCTATAGATTTCCCTACCATAGCTTCTCACACATCTATGGTCTATGACCCCCTCTTGTCATCTTCCCATGCCCCTTCCCCTGGATGGGAAAACCCTGCTTCACCATCTGCCCCTCATTGGGGCTGTTATGATTTTTCTCCCTCATCATCGAACTCTCCTAATCATTCACTTCACTTCCATCTGCTCTTGGAGAGGAAGACATTTACCATGTGCATGGTCTGCATTTCTATTTCTCTGTGGCCCATCTTCTATATATCTCTGCCACCTGCCATTAAATACTCCCTTTTCTATGATGGTTGCTATGGACACTACTCCTAACTAGATTCTCTCATGTCTAGTCTTTTCCTTAACTTTCCCTAGGCTTCCTTTCCCATATGCAATCTCTTTGATCTATAAGTAGCTATGCCTTGACCCTGTAAGACTCCTTATTCTCAATCTGTGCAATATTAGCATACCATCTTGAGTCTCTCCCAAGTCCCTCAACCCCCTAAAGTTCTTAGTGACTCTAAGAACTTACTCCTAGTCCAAACATCCCTCTAAGACCCAGTGACTCCTTGCAAACTTCTATCAGACGTCAGTCTCTTCGTGAGTATCACCTGGTAGTTGATCATTCTTGAGCCCTAGCCCTTCCATGTACTCTGTGCATAACAAAAGATCGAGAATATCTCTTGGTCCCACCTCTCTAGGTGAAGGACCCACCACCCTCTCATCACGTCATTCAAAGCCCCAGGAGACAGTGACTCTGAACTCCCTGATCTCTCCCCATATCATCTACCTTTGAGACAAATCACTGGGTCCAGTAGAACCCCACTCCTTGACCCATCCTTCACACCCTTGCCCAAAAGCCAAAAACCAAGTAATCCCTCCCAACCCAGTCCATCCCCTCATCAATCTAGTCCATCCCCTCATCAACCTAGTCCACCCCCTCATCAACCCAGTCCAATCAACATCTCTCGCTCTCCCTCACCCACCATGCCTTCCAAACTTAAAGCTGCCCTCCCCACAGACTTCTCTGGATTCTCTGCCAATGCCTTGTGATGGATGAAAGCCATGAATGCCTACTTCCAGATCAATCAAAGCCTCTACCCTGGAGACCCTGAGAAGATCATGACCACTCTCAACAAGATGCCCACTGGTCGAGGAGCATCCTTTGCCAAAGCATGATACAACAAAATGGCCGACCTCAACATCGTCACAGGGAAAACCTTTGATGACTTTATCAAGGACTTCAAGACCACCTTCTTCCCCTATGATGTAAAAGCCACTGCCCACCTGGAATTGGCCAAACTGTGTCAGAAAATCACCCACTCCAACAATGGATTCCAATAGTACATCGCTGACTTCCAGAACCTCGCTAGGAAGTCCAACATCACAAATAAGACCACCCTCATCGACCACTTCACTCTAGGATTAGACCAACAAATCACCACCATGATTTTGTCCATGGGAACTGTCCCTACCCCCATCATGGACTGGGTAATGAAAGCTAAAGTCTTCCATGCCCAGAAAATGAAAATCCAGGCACTCCATGCCGGAACCACCACCACCCCATTTTCTCTTCACAACAACTGCACCCCCAGAGACTCCAATGCCATGGATGTCGACTCATCCATCATCCTAACCAAACTCACCCCCACCGAACAAACGAAATACATCAAGGAAGACCAGTGCTTCCATTGTAGAACCATTGGTTATGATGCTCACAATTGCAGAAAAACCTTGGGTCGCCCTCAGAATGTATGAACCACCACTCTTCTTACCCCTCCCCCACCACCACCCACCCCCAGCCCTCACTTCACCATCCCTCCTCCAGCAATACATGAATTCCCTTCATACCTCCAGAAAAACAAGGCTGAGATCCTCTCAGTCCTCAAAATGTGTTACAATGAAGAAGGAGAGGAAGTGAATGTCATCCAATTTGCCAATGTGCAAAAAGCAAAGGATTTTTGAAAAGGGAAATAGCTTTGATGTCTTCTTCCCTAGACTTCACCCATGTACTCATAGCATCACAAAAGAATAGAACCCTTCATTTGGATGTCAAAGTACTAAGTGTTGAAACCTCCACCCTTATCGACTCAGGTACAACCAGAAATTTCATCAACCCTCGTCTCCTACCCAGAGGAAATTTCCATCTCACAAAAGTTCCCCACCCAATCCTTGCCTATAACATTGATGGAACCCTGAATTCTTCAGGAACCATCCGTTGGACTACAACAACCACGGTCTCACATGGCTCTTTCTCTTCCATTGAAACCCTCTTTGTCCTTCAACAAAAGATCCCCCAGATCATCCTGGGCATGCCCTGGTTAATCAAATGGAATTCCAACATTGACTGGAAGGATTGCACCATCTCCATCTCAACATCTCCCCAGAGGGTTGAGAAGACTCTTTGTGAGCGCCCTCCCCCAAAGGAAGTCAAGGAAGAAATGATCTACAAACTAACCATCTCCACTGAGATCACCCAGAAATCAACACCTCCTCCAATCACAGTCCCCGACTTCTGCCAAGATTTCACTGATGTTTTCACTGAGTCCACCCATAACACCCTCCCTGCCCATCGCCCCTTTGATCATACCATTGATCTTAAGGACTCCTTTGTCCCGAAGATCGCCAAGATCTATTTCCTGAACCCCAAAGAAAAAGAATTCCTCAAAGAATTCATCAAGGAACATCTCAAAACTGGTCACATCGTCCCATCCAAATCCTCCAAGCCTTCCCCTTTTTCTTTGTTCCCAAGAAAGATGGAACTCTTCACCCATGCCAAGATTATTGCTACCTGAACTCCCATACTATTTAAAATGCCTACCCCCTACCTCTCATCTCTGACCTCCTGGATGACATGAGAGATGCCAACCATTTCACTAAGATGGATATCCGCTGGGGATATAACAACATCTGAATCTGCAAATCTGATCAATGGAAAGCAGCATTCATTACCCCCCTAGGACTCTTCGAACCCAGAGTGATGTTCTTTGGATTCTCCAATGCCCCCTCCACCTTCCAGGCATTCATGAACCACATCTTCACAGACATGATTGCTGAACGCTGGCTGAAGATCTACATGGACAACTTAGGTATCTGTACTAAAGGCTCTCTCTCTCTCCATCATGAATATACCCAACATGTCCTCCTTCGCCTATGCAAGCACAATCTCTCAGTCAAACTCTCCAAATGCTCTTTTGATTCCCCAACCATGAAATATCTTGGCCTTATCATCAGAAACAGTGAAGTACAAATGGACCCTCACAAACTCACTGCCCTCAAAAACTGGAAACCTCCTACCACCGTCACTAGCATCAGATTGTTCATTGGATTCACCAACTTTTACCAGAAATTCATCCCCAATTTCTCCAACATCATCGCCCCCCTAGTCTTCCTTACCAAAAAAAATAAAACCTGGAACTGGACCTCCCTCCAACAAAAGGCATTCCACTCCCTCATTTCTGCCCTCTGCTCCATCCTGGTTCTCACTCTTCCTGATCCCTCAAAACCATTTTCAGTCATGACCGATGTCTCTTTATCCACCACAGGCATGGTCCTCATGCAACCTGACCCTAATGGGGATCTTTGCCCCTTAGCTTATTGCTCAAAGACTCTCGCCCCTGCTGAACACAACTATGATATCTATGACCACGAACTTCTTGCAGTCATTCTCACCCTCTCCAAGTGGCATCATCACCTGCAGTGCACCACTCACCCCACCACCATCATCACCAACCACAAAAACCTTTCTTATCTACGTGACCCCTGCAAACTTTCTTGACAACAAGCTCAATGGGCCCTCTTTCTCCAAGACTTCGACATCATTTGGAAAGTCACCCCCAGCACCAAGATGGGACCAGCAGACACTCTTTCTCATTGAGATCACATAGACACCTCCCTCGACAACATAGACTCCCCCATCATCCCAGAACCCCTTGTCATCAATGCACTAGACCTCACCCTCACTGACCTCATCAAATCCTCTATACCTTCTGACCTCCTAGTCACTTGAGCACTGGAAGCCATCTCCTCCTCTTCCCCCCTATTCCCTCGCTCCCTTGCCTCCGACTGGACCTTCGAAAATGGACATCTCTTCTTCCACCAAAAGATGTATGTACCACCTGCCACCAGATCCCCCCTCCTACATGCTATCCACTCCTCCCCATTGATGGATCACATGGGCATCTTTCACACCAAATCTGTCCTGGAACATGACTTCTGGTGGCCAGATCTGGCAACATTTGTCAAACACTTCATTGCAGGCTGCCCAACTTGTCAACAAAGTAAGGTCAACACTCACCCATCCCACCCCCCCCTCATCCCTATCCCCTCTCACTCCTCCATCCCCTTCCGCCAACTCTCCATGGACCTCATCACTGACCTCCTCCTGTCTAATTCTTTTGATTTTATCATGGTCGTGGTCGACCATGGTCTTACTAAGGGGGTCATTCTCCTTCCATGCTCTAAAACCATTGATGCCGCCAGAGTAGCCCTCCTTTTTTTTGACAACATGTTCAAATGGTTCGGCCTCTATGACTCCATCATATCCAACTGTGGCCCTCAATTTGCCTCAGCCTTTGCCCTTGAACTCACTCAACTACTAAAATACAACATTTGCCTATCATCCACCTACCACCCTCAGACTGATGGCCAAACTGAACAAACAAACCAAGAACTCGAAGTCTACCTATGCATCTTCTGTGCCAATAACTCCCACTCCTGGTCGACAGCCCTATCTGCTGCAGAATTCCACCACAACTCTGCCCCCCACTCCTCCACCAAGAAATCCCCATTCTCCTTACTGTATGGATATGATCCAAGGACCTTCCCCCCACTAGGCAAAACCTTTATCCCCGCGCTTGAAGATCGCTTAGCCATCCTTGACAAAAATAGAAAGGAAGCCCTTGCTGCCCACGAATCCACCCAAAAGTTAATATCCTCCCGATCATCCCACAGTTTCTCCCCGTGGAAAGTCGGAGACCAAGTCTGGCTGGAAGCCACTAATCTCTGCCTCCAACTTCCATCAAGGAAACTAGCACTGAAACGTTACAGCCCATTTGAAATCACTCGCATCTTATCCCTGGTGTCTTACAAACTCCAATTACCTCCCATATGGTGCATCCACAATGTCTTCCATGCTGCTCTTCTATCCCCTTACCGAACTACCCAAGCTTACAGCACTCCATTCCTACGACCATTGCTGGACATCATTAACCAAGAAGAAGAGTATGAAGTTGAGGCAATCCGCAGTCACAAGGGACCACAGTCTAGGTGACACTTCCTGACCTCATGGAAGGGCTACCCACACTTGGAAGATACCTGGGAACCCAAGTCAAACCTCCATCATGCAGCAAAAATTCTCTCCACCTATAAATACCACCATTCCCTTTAGAAGAAAAACAGCTAGTAAGACGTCAGTCTCTCCATGAGTATCGCCTTACTACCTTGAAGTTTATGCCCCTCACATTCCTCTTCTTCCTCGATGATATCCTTCTTTTCTGCAATGACCACCTCCTCCCCTATATCCTCCTTGTCATCCTTGCAATTGCTCTTATGGTCACAGTGAGCCTTCCCTGGATTTCTTCCAGAACTCAACAGACTCTCATTATTTGCCATGATCCTCAAGACCCCTGCACTCACCCACACAATAGAACTTCACCCTCTCTTCCCTGAGGACGAAGTAATCCACTCCCTAATTTGCACATACCACACAGTTGCTTCCGCCCTCTGCCTCGCTGAATCCCTCACCCCACCTGACCCTGCCCTCCGTTTCACTTTGACCAAAGCCCACCGCCATTCGCTCACCGCCCTATCCCTCCATCGTTTCGGCTCCTATGCTGAAGAGATCCCTCATGGGCTTGTTTACCCCACCATGCGTCACATCCTATCCTCCCTTTCCCAAGCCCAGTGCGACCAATATACCCAATCTGTCGAATCTTTTTTATTAGCCCAACTCAGATCTCTTCCGCTTTCTATTCCCCCACCTCACTCCCCCACAGCCCTAGCATCCAAATTGTCGTCCCCCCCCCCCTCCAGACATCCCTACCATCATAGCAACCTCTGAAGAATCCAGCAAGGAAGAGGTGGAAGAACCCTGCCCCTCTACCTGCCCAGTGACCATCTCACCTCAGACATTGGTCATGCCCAATGGGAACACCATTATGTCTTCTCCCTTTCAAGTCCTCTCTCACCCTGGCACCCTCCATCTCCCTCCTGCGACTCCCACCACCCAATGCTTTCAATGTGATCACCCAGGTCACTATAAACAGGATTGTGTCTACTACGAATGCCCCCACTGCCATGAGTATGCCCCTGGATACAATGCAGCTCACTGTCTCCTTTTCCAATGCAGCTTTTGCAACAACTGGGGCCATATGGATCACTTTTGCCCCCATTGCCAGTGTGGCCATTGCCATGAGCCTGGGCACATCATTGCTAACTGCCCATTTGAGATTGCATCCCCATCACAGCAGAGTGCTGTTTTTGGGCCTAGGACCTCCCTTAGGTGAGACCCCAGGATGGGACAGGCTGACTGTTGAGCCTGGGGCTCAACTATACGAAGGGGGTAATGTTATGATTTTTCTCCCTCATCATTGAACTCTCCTAATCATTCACTTCCATCCACTCTTGGAGAGGAAGATGTTTACCATGTGCGCAGTCTGCATTTCTATTCCTCTGTGGCCCGTCTTCTATAAATCTCTGCCGCCTGCCATTAAATACTCCCTTTTCTATGATGGTTGCTATGGACACTACTCCTAGCTAGATTCTCTCACATCTAGTCATTTGCTTAACCTTCCCTAGGCTTCCTTTCCCATATGCAATCTCTTTGATCTATAAGTAGCTATGCCTTGACCCTGTAAGACTCCTTATTCTCAATCTGTGCAATATTAGCATATCATCTTGAGTCTCTCCCAAGTCCCTCAACCTCCTGAAGTTCTTAGCAACTCTAAGAACTTACTCCTAGTCCAAACATCTCTTTAAGACCCAGTGACTCCTCACAAACTTCTATCAGATGTCGGTCTCTTTGTGAGTATCACCTGGTAGTTGATCGTCCTTGAGCCCTAGCCCTTCCATGTACTCTATGCATAACAGGGGCAACCAAACTCCATCTCCTGAACTCCCTCCTGTCTCTCTTGCCACCATTGCCCCGACGCCCATCCTTAGTGTCAATGTTCCCCTCTACATGCACCATATGCACAAAAACTACCCCTCTCATGATGACATGCAAGAGCTCGCCTCTGCCCTCACAGACTCCCACATCATGGTCCACCTCCAATCTTTTGTCAAGAACGCCTCCCCCATCAAGCTTATCTCAAAGCTGTATCTACAGATTGCCCATCTTGGCCTCATCCCACCTAGACCCTCTAATGCTGACCTCGCCTACCTCGGGTCAGTCATCTCCACCATCCACTGGGAGGCCAGTGTTACGCGAAGCATACTAACAAAGGTCTCGAGGAAATCGTTCGACTTGAGGTGATACTCACAAAGAGACCGACTTCTCAAGAGGAAGATACTAGGAGTTTTCAGAAGAGACTTAGGGTTTTACTAGGGATGATGCAAGATGTACGCTTGTATTGCGCAGATCAAGTATGAGTAGCAACGGTAGAGACTACTAGGTTTTATAGGAGTGGGACCAGTGCATGGACCATGGAAGGAGAAAGAACAACTAGTGACTAAGCGGTATGGAATCAGATGGAAGGTAAAGGATCACTAGCTGACATAAGAGAGTCAGCTGGGAAGAGTTAGTCCGTAGAGATATGCATAGAGTAGCCGTGATCTGCTATGTGAAGATGAACTAAGAGGAAAGTGGAGGAACTGACTACTATGAGATACGCATTGGAAAGACGTCTTGATGGTTGATGTCTCCAGTTAGTCGAAGGAGAAAAAGAGGTAACCAACAATATGTGATGAAATGGGAGAAAAACAGTAACAGCCAGGGCCACCATTCTCCACCTAGGATACAAGCTGGAAGCACTAGAGTTCTTCCAGGACCTCAATTGTTATCAGAAAGAGTTTGAAGTCCGATGCATTGCCAGAAACCAGACTGTCCCTTCTACCCCATTCGCCTCTGCTTCCCCCCTTGACCTGGCTGAAATAGACTTCTTAGCCTGAGTCAAAGCTGCCTGGACTGGCAATGAAGGACATATCCAACTCCTCCCATCACACCCCCATTACTGGGAAGCATGCTATTATTGCCACCAACTTGGTCACTTTCAAGTTGATTGCCAAGTCTACCAATGCCTGCTCTGTCTTAATTTTGTGCCCAGCCACACCCAATCTGCATGTCCCCTCTGGCAACCCCCCACACCCCCTATCTTTTTGTCTTCCTCTGGGTCCTTCCGGAGATCCCACTCCCCTGTCCAGCACCAAAACTGTTGCACACAACCAACACCTCCATGCCCAGTTCCACCTCCCAGACGTTGCACCAACTGCCTTCCATGTTGAAACCACTCCTCCATCATGGCTGTGGACTATGGTAATGATGATGTTGATAACATCTTTGATGAGGAAGCTTATGCTAACATGACCAGATCTCCGGGAGCCAGATACATCAACCTTTAGGATTAAGGGTCGTCAGAGACTCCCTGCCTAGTATGGGGGTAATGTTACAATTATAGATGCGTTCATCTCTTTTCCTTTTACTTGTCCTTTTCTTATACTTAGCTAAGTCTCCTTTTGTCCTCTGTTCCCTTGGACTCTAGGTATGCCATTACTGCCTCATGTACTGCTTCCACGGTTCCTCCCACCTTTTGCTGACTACCAGCATTCCTCAAAACTGCTATATTATTAGTCATGACTCATCATGACTCAGACCCTTATTGGCTGACTCACTCCTTCATCAGCAAATTAAGGAGGAACTGTCCAGTACTGGACAGTACTGGACAGTACCATAGTTCTCATAGTGAGGGTCCAACTAGATAGTGCTTTGATAGTACTCTCATAGTATCTCATAGTGGTATTGAGAATGATAGTTTGTCATAGTTGCTCATAGTCTGTCATA